>JAGPOY010002441.1:0-14830 GCA_018983105.1 Silene uniflora | reverse complement strand
ACTCCATTTTCCGTACACCAATCCACCTAGCCCAGCAACTGCCGACCACCGGAGTCCAGCAATCGAATCACTATTAGTCCAAGATTGAGAATCATTAGATTCACAATTTGATTTGATTTTTGAGGAAGAAAAGGAGAGAGATGATGAGGAAGTAGTTTGATGGTTTTGATGAGGTTGGAATCATTAGATTCACAATTTGATTTGATTTTTGAGGAAGAAAAGGAGAGAGATGATGAGGAAGTGGTTTGATGGTTTTGATGAGGTTGGTTGGTTCAAAGGGCAGATTGAGGGAGGAATAAGGAAGAAGACAGGTAGAAAGACACAAGGTGATGATTTTGTGATGAGGGAATGGACGGCTCAGATCAAAGGGAGCTTTGGATAGACGGACAAGATCAAACACTATTCCTAAGGTTACTATTCTTAAGGGAGTAATAAAATTTTGATTTGTTTGGGGAATGTAAATAGGAGTGTTTGTGTATTTAGGATGTAGGGATTCATCATTGTTAAAAAGTACTCCCTCCTATTCAGGGTTTTCTTCCCTATTTCCTTTTTCGGTTATTCAAGTTTTCTTCCCTATTTCCTTTTTTGGGTTGATTTGTGTGGTCCAAATTCAATGGTGTGTTTTGTGTGGTCCAAATCCACTCTCTTATTTCTTAAGGGAAAATGAAAGGGGAAGAAAACAGTGAATAGGAGGGAGTAATAAATTTATGAAGATTAGTATTAACAACAAATTACAAATATGACTAGGTCAAGATAGTGTAAATATAGTATTCTTTATATATTTAATTAAGTTGGATAGATGGCTAAATCTATATTTTCCTTATGATTAGAATACTAATAAGATGAGATATGATACATTTGATTTTGATGTCTTATTGTTGCTTTGATGTTAAGATGGCAAAAGTACATTGTATATATCGATTTTCGATAATCTGTTTATATTATTCTCTTAGTATAATTAATTACATTTTATCCCAAAACAACATAATACTTATGAGTAGCATATCTTTTTTACTTTTAATTTTTAATTTAAGAATGAATGTTTTATCTATTTACCCACCTTATTTAAATTATTTTAATTTGATTAAACGTTACAATAGTTAAAAGAAAATGGGTGACGAATATTTTAAGTCTTAAATATCATCATTATTTCCAAACTAAAAAAAAAAGATGTATAAATTATGTTTAATACTGCTTATTATTGTTTTAAATAATACGAAGTACTATCATTTTAATAAAGTTGACTAACAAAAATATCAAATTTGACGTTGAACAAGAATGATATCATTTGGTTATAAAAGTGGTGATAATGAGAATAACAAAATACTAATAAGTTACAATAATAATATAAAAAACAGTATTAAAGAATGACGTAAAATCGTAAATAACTAAATATCAAGCTACTAACAAAAGTAGTAAAAAACAATTTACGCCAAAAAATTAATGACAAGTTAGAGCTTAACTCTTTCACAATAGGTGGTTATCTTCTATTGAATAAAACACACCTCATCCTTTCAATTTTCCTATCATAATATCGCAATAATTAGAACTTTACACAAAGGCTTTGTGTTTCTTTCCATCTTTTCTAACTTTTAATTCTTTCATTAATTTGTCACAATTCTCATAAATTTAAATTCATCATCCTCTTTAAAATACAATCTTTCATAAAATATGAGTATATTAGTATGAGATATTGTGGAGAGTCTCTCATGTGCCAACTTTATTTTTTTGTTATTGATTCATAGAAACGACTCATTTTCTTGCTCAGTAAAACATACCTAAAATATGAACGTCTAAAATAATTATATAGATAGACCACAAACGAAAAAAATGGAAAAATCATCGAAAAATTGAAGGGAAAAAATGCATGAATGATCCTTAAACCGAACCCGTGAATTCCACGGGTCACAAAACTAGTTAAATTTGATAAATTATTCTTTAAATTTTACGGTAATTAGGTTGCCTACATATCTCGAAAGAATCAAAACTCATACAGTTGACGTCTTCTCCGAGAATGCCTACGTATCTCGAAAGATTGTTGTGGTTCGCCATCCTTCTCCTCTTTATCATCATCTTCTTCTTCTTCAATACTTTCACATTCGGGTGAGGTGGGTACGACGGATACGACGGAGGATCCTGATGATGATATTTACTTTTCTTATGCACTTTTGTCCTCTATCTCTCTAGCTACTCGTTGTCTTAGTTCTGCATGATCTCAATCTTTCTTGCACACACATTTTTTGGAAGCCAAACTTGACCTCTGTTTGCCACCTAAAGGCGACTTAGATGCAAAGGTAGATGTATGAAATTAAGAATATCAATGGGTTCATTACGGTCAGTAGATAAGAATTTATGCACTAGAAGTGGAAAAAGAAGCGCGCTAGAAGAGGTTTTTGTCTTTTTAAAGATCAATTAAGTTACATGAAGTTATTGATGCTTAGAAGAGCTAGAGCTACCTTGGCCTTTTTGTCTTTTGATAGTATGTTGGCCAGCCCCGACTGGCTGGATTTGTCCTTGGCGCTGTCAGACTTAAATGCTGACCAAATCGTTGCATTCAAGAAGCCAAACAACCACTAAAAACTCCATAACATCAAGGCTATGGATGCTGCTAAGGAGGAGGAGATAAAAAGAATGACCGCCACTAAGCGACATAGGGTTATAGGGGAGCCGTAAAAAGTTGCAGCTCACGATGAGCCATTGCCCAAGAAGTCGAAAGTGCAAACTATGCCTCTCTTTGCGAAAGAGAAAACATTGGTTCCCGATTCTTCTGCTACTCGAGAGACTTCTCATATTATCAACGTTGTTGTTGACGATGTGGCAGAGAGGACTTCTAACTCCTCGTCTGCAAAAGGATAAGGGAGTCATGGTTAACGTTGGCGGTGCTAGTAAGATGCCACGCCCGGATGGTGGGAAGAGCTTGTTGCTGCCACTTTAGAGACGGACGAGAACAAGAAGATATCATGTAGAGTAGTTCGATGAGTTTGTCCTTAGTTTTCCGACTTATAATATGAATGAGTTAATGCGTTTTAAGTATTTAAGTTTCTTTTGATTATGAGCTCCTTAATTTTTTTCCTTAGCGAACGGGTTACTCCTGCCTTTGTTACTTAACTTGACAAAGCTGACCCGAGACTCAAAAGTGTGCCGACCCGAAAGTGAGCTGACTCGAAGAGACCCGAAATGACCCAAATCCAGACCTGAAATGGCCTAGTCGCCTAGAGCAATCCGACCGGGAATGACATGAACCAAAATTTTCTGACTCAAAAAATGACCCGGTAATTATTGAAAATGAGCCCATTGAATAAATTATGGAGAGTCCAAGATGGAAAGATGAAAGTAGGGTTTAATTAGGCAGGCAGAATAGCAGCATATTATATGTAAGCATAAGAAAGCAGCAACCTCCATCTTCTTCCTTCCTTCCTTCCTTCCTTCCTTGAGCGATCTCCAGACTCCATGGCAACCGTAGCAGGATCATTGGTGTGGGAGATAGTGAAGAAGAACAATAGCTTTTTGATTAAGGAATTTGGTAATGGTTCTGCTAAGATCCAGTTTAGTAAAGAACCCAACAATCTCTACAATCTTCACTCCTACAAATACTCTGGTATTTTCCTCTTTTTTCTTCTTTATTTTCATTTTATTCATTTTGGTATCCAAGAATTCAACTTTTTGATTCATTTCTCTACTTTTATTTCATCTGTATAATTGTTTGTATCTGAAATGCTTTGGGTTTTGCATTTGATGTTATGGAGTATTATTGTATTCTGAGTAATTGATTCTAATAACTCCCTTTCGAATACCAAATATTCCCTCCGTCCCGGTCATTTGTTTACCTATTCCATTTTGGTGTCTCAGTCAATTGTTTACCTTTTTAATTGCAAATAATTGCCCCCTGAGTACTAGATTAAGATGTTGAGTAAAATTTGTGTTTTGATGATTTATGGACTAATTTCTGTGGTAGGTTTGGCAAACCCTAAGACGGTCTCGGTCCAACCAGAAGGTAAAGATTCGATTGTGCTGACTACTACAAAGACCAGGAAGCAAAACAAACCCTCGACCTTGCAACACAAGTCTGTCATGAAGAAAGATTTCCGCAGGATGGCTAAGGCTGTTGAGAACCAAGTAATTTCTCTACTCCTTCCGTCTTTGTAGTCGTGCCATGCCATTTGTTTTGGTTGTGTTACTTGAGCTAACCATGAAGTCTAGCTACACGCTGACGTTATTTAGACCGCTAATGACTATCAATCTGTTTGTGTTATCTCTCATAAATTAAAAGAGCCGTAAGCCCCTAGCCTCCATTTCATAATGTTCTTCCCATATTCAAAATTGAACTACTCGCTCTTCTCATTTGTATTGCTCCCATTTCCTTTTGTCGGATCAAAATAATTTTCTCCTTTTCACGTCGTGTAAAATTATGAGCTTGCATTTTTCCTATTAGGGCTTGTCTAGATGAAGGGTTTTGAAGGGGAGGGGAGGGGAGGGAGGGATACAAAATCCATTGCTTGGATAACAAATAAGGTAGAAGGGAAATGGAGGGGGATGGATCCATTTTTCCTCCTTCAAGCCTAATCGAAATTCCTCCAACAAAGGAGGGATTTGTAGGGAAAACTCCCTTCCTCAATTCTCCCTATCCATCTCTCCACTTTTGTTTTCCAAACACACCCTTTGCCTATTGCCGTACTCACAACCGGTGCTGGCGACTACTCACAAGTCACAACTTGCCTTTCCCTATTACCGGTACTCACAACCGGTGCATGTGACTACTCTCCTTTGCACCCCACCCTCTATAAACCACTATTACACTGCAAAACCTCACCCTCAAAAAATCACATCCGGTGTTTTCAAGGCTGGCTATGGGGTTGCTTTGGGGTGGGGTGGCGTGGCGTTTAAGGGAGTGGTGACATCAGTGGGCGGATTGCCAGCAACGAGGGTAGCAATGTGGTATAGGTGAGGTTTAGTCGGGGAGGGGTTTTAGGGGTTGGGTTGTTTTTGTGGCGTACGGATATCTGTCCCATTTTCATGTGTTCCATCGTTTGTCCCTTCACCTCTATCTTCTATTTCCTCAATTAACGAGATGAGACAGCATTCACATTCGTTTTAGGGTGGGGAACTGGGGATGGTGGTTTGGTCGTTTCTTTTCATGGTCTCACCAAACACGTAATAATCAAAGAGAATCCATTTCCCTTGCCCGAGCGCGAACCTAATGCCCACTTAAATTGTTCAAGCCGAAGGGGATTTTACTAATATTTCTGAAACTATGTCCTATAGAATAGGGACTCAACCAAAGGCTCAGCTGAAAGAGAAACTTTCTCAGTCAAAGGAGAAACTGAATTCAAATCTGACTTTAAGACGGTTGTTAGCCGTCTCAGTAAGGGTAGTGAGCAAGTTTAGGATCATTAAATCTTAAATATGACCTTTAGTTGGTTGAGGCCTTTATAAATGGGATAAAGGGGGTATTGTATTGTTTCACCAGTTGCCAGCTCTTCTTGTTGCTAGTGATATCATCCAACCAACTTCCAATAATTCGTTGTTGTGAACACTTCTTTTACCATTATCCTCGTCTTTCAGGTTGGTGACAACCACTACAGGCCAGATCTGAAGCAAGCTGCCCTTGCTAGGTTGAGCGTTGTGAACAGAAGCCTTCAAGTCAGCAAGTCTGGTGTTAAGAAGAGGAACAGACAGCCATCTAAGACCCGTGGCCGCAAGTGAATTTAGGAGTTTCTGTTTTGTTGACCCTAGTATGTTTCTTAACGACGTTACTCCAGAATTTAATCCTATTTTGTCTTGTTGGAATTGCAGATTATTTTGTGAAAGAGATAGTTGTACTGTTTATTTTGAGGTTTCTTGTCAGGGAGACAATCCTGTCGCAAAGTTGTGGTTTACTATGATAGAATCGGATCACAGTAGCGTAGAAAGAACGTTACTTTCAGTGTTTCGAATTTCTTAAACAAATGAATCATAAAGGTTTACATAGTAATATTCTCAAGACTGGCAAAATAACTTTTAAGAATGTAAAATTGCCAGAATTCTCGATACGAATGATGATGCTCACAACAATATTTGATGTTATCCTCAAAGATGTTCTTCCTCCTCCATCACTGGTTCAGCTGATATCACCTTCAAATCAATACATGTAAGAGATTCCGATTCTTCCTTGACTTCTGCTTCCATGTGTTCAAGTCTTGTCTTGCAAACATTATATTGAAGCTTTAACTCCTTCGCTTTATTCTCATAAGACTGCAACATCGTCTTGCTTGATTGCAACTCTTCTTTTACCACACGCACCTCATCTCGTGCTTTCTGTACCTCGAAATCCTGCATTTGATCCTTATGTTTACAACTCGAAATTTGATCGATGAGTTGTATTATCTTTTCCTCCAAGTTTTCTAGTTCATGCCTAGCAAATTCCAACTCCTTTCCGAAGGACGAAGATTCATCGTGTACCCTTCTCAAATTTGCCTTCAAATTTTGATTTTCGACCTTACAGTTGGATAATGTAGATTCGAGTTCTTTGCCATTTTCAATTGAAGATTCGAGCTGAGTCTTTGTAGATTTCAACTGTAATTTAACTTCCGAGAGTCCGTTTTGCAAATCTTGATACCTAATTTGCATATCTTCATTTTCCTTGTTACAAACCGAACTTTGTTCCTCAAGTTCAACAACCCTCGTCTTTAAATTCTCTAACAATGAACACTTGGATTTCAATTCATAATTTTTTGAGGAACATTGATCATGTGCTAATCTCAATTCATTCTCCAAATCTTGTCTATGATCTTCACAAGTTGAAAGATGAGCTTGACGCGCCTTTAACTCGCTTTTGGTTGATTCTAACTCAATAACGTTAGACTTGCATTCAGATTCAATGTAATGAATTTGATGACATACCTTATGGTATTTGATTTCCATATCTTTTAGTACCGTTTGATGATCCGAAAGTTGATCTTTGAGTTTGTTAGCCTCAGTTCTTGAATCTTCAATGCAAGCCGTAGTAGAGGCGGTCTCGCCTTTTGTAGCGGAAATTTGTCTCTCAAGCTCTATTATCTTATTTTCCATTGCAGCTGATAATTCTGTGCCCATCTGTGAGCTTGTTGGCCTCATTTCTCCGAGTATGGAATTCGAGTATAAGTCCGAATTATCCACAACACCTATATGAATGGTTGGTTTTACCTGAAGGCTAATTATTCCTCACTTGTGCATGGGGTAAATTCATTCCTTTTGGAGAAGGTAACGAACTAATAATGTGTACACGCTAAGAAACGCAGGAACATATTCAATGTTCAAGATAAGGCAAGTATATGCTTCTATGTGTGTTCAATTTTCTTACACATTACTTTCTCCTATTCCGGATAACTGTCCCATTATTGAAATGACACAAGAATTAAGACAGTGAGTTAAATTACAACAAGGGTAGGTGGGTTGTAAATAATAGGATGGGTTAAGGGTGAGTTGGGTTGTAAATAATGGAAAGTAACAAGGGTAGTATAGTCATTATATAAGTAAAAACAACACCAAAAATGGACAATGGGACAGTTATGTGAATACACGGAAATAGACAATGACACAATTATCCGGAATAGGAGGGAGTATTAGTTTATTACATACAAATACTCAATATAGATAAATTTCTAAAAAAATGTGTGTAATTTGTTGCTACACATTAATTTCAAAGCAGCTTGAATAACTCTTTCTTCAGCCAGTCTTCCTTGTGACGTGTATTGAATTCTGCAGATGAAATCCATACTTGTGATATGATGTCTGAATTAATATGATTGAATTGATTGGAATATTGATTGTATTGATTGATGAGAAAAAACTGATGTTTACAGAAGGTTACATCACTATTTATACACATATGACTATTGCCTTTTTACATGAATGAGGAAACCTAGAATGATATGGGCCTTGATGTTAGGTCCACAATGAGTTACGTTGGATCATGTGCATGGGTTGGTGAGCTTTCTTTTCTCTTGTCTAATGTGGTGTTGTTGACTGTCAAGGTGGGGTCCAACAACGTGCATATCCGTCATGAGCTTGCGACGGGTTAACTAATATAGCTTATGAATGACCGTCGCTTTGTTTGAACTCTTTTTAGTTATTATCCACTCCGGAACCATTTGCGAACTCTCTTAATGATCGACTTGGATAGAAGTCGAGAAATTTCGTCTTGTGCCCTTTGGTGTTTTTCGATCAAATCTTCATTTTCCTTTTTAGAGTCAGAAAGCTGATCCATGAGACCCTTAATCTGTTCTTTCAAGGAAGCTAACTCGCCATTAGCCTTACAAAGTTGAGCCTTAACCCCAGTTGCCTCGGTTTTTGAGGACTCTAGTTGATCATTTGATGCTTGTACTTGAAGATAAACTAAAGAAAGTTCATCTTGTGCTTTTCTGAAATTCGTTTCCATTTCTTGATTTTCTTTGTTTCGAGAAGAAAGGTTATGTTCGAGATCTTTTACACTATTTCTTACGCATTCTAATTCAGAGTTTACTCTTTGTCGTTCTATTTCAAAGTTTCGATTTTCGTCCTTAGAAGTAGAAAGATCATCTTGGAGATCCTTTAAAGTTGCCTTAGCAGAAACAAGTTCTTGGTTCAAGCTCACTATCTTCTTATCTCTATTCTCCAAAAGGGTCATAGTATCCGAAAGTCGTTCCTCAAGGTCTTTAACATGTTTGCTCACAGACTCGAATTGATCCCTAGTATGACTTAATTCAGAACATGTCGAAGACAGTTCACTCTCCGACATTTTTAATCTCGTTTCCGTCTCTTGATTTACTTTGGTTATAGTTGATAGCTTAAGCTCAAGCTCTCTAATGTTTTCCAATGTTGAATGTAGGCTAAGTTTAGCAAGTTGTAATTCCGAGTTAGCCGAAGAAAGTTGACTGTACACCTTTTGTAATTCAACCTCCATGATAGTTCTTTCTTCCTTACAATTACAAAGGTCGTCCACGAATCGCTCTTCTTGTTTCTTACACGACTTCAATTCGACTTTGTACAGTTCAAGCTCGAAATCTATTAGAGCTATTTTTTCACATGCTTTTTTGTTAAGCTTTTCTACTTCATCTATTAGAGCTATTCTCGTAGATTCGACTTTAATATTTGCTGAATCAAGCTGTTGAATCAAAATTTCGACCGCCTTTTCCTTCTCTTCTAGTTGTTTTTTTAAGGAATCATGGATAGAATTTGGTACTATGACACCAAAAGAAGACCAATCGAAGATAACGTCATGGATTGGCCTATAGACTTTGGCATCTACGACAACATAGCAAGCGCCATTGCAGTTAACGCAAACAATACCTTTGGGTTTGAGGATTAAAGATTCGTACAACTGTATTAACATCGAATCCTTGAATTCTTTTCCATATATCATCAATTTATCACTCCGCAGGTCTATCGAACGGATTATTCTTCTGGTTTGCTCCCCAGTAATGGTCTGCATATAATACGCAAACTCGTCATTGTACTTCCAAGGAGAAATATAAACATCGGGAGTTTCTTCTAAATTGAAAATTGCCATTCTTCGAGAAATAGAGGGAGATTATTGAAATGAATGGAACGGCGGGAGTAAGAAAAAATTGTAAAGAGATGAAAGAAGAGCAGTTTTGCTAGTATATACCCTTTCTGAAGGGAATGATAGTATTTGCAAGTTAAGGTGGGAATTTGGAAGGGAATTCCTTAAGGGCCACCATAGATTCATGGAAGCAAGGCACGTATGGTTCCAAGAATGTGACTTAAGCAAGCACATTCCGATTCCCCATAATTCCGTCAAGGAAACTCTTCTGTAACGTTACCATTCGACCAATCAGTATAAGGCTCCGATTTGCAAGCAAATGGGACCCCCGAACCATTGAGCTCTTTTTCGCCATTGCTCGAGGGTAACCTCGAACCATTGAGCTCCTTTTCGCCATTGCTCGAGGGTAACCTCAGGTCCCATCCTCTTGTTGTACCATCCCCTTCCGCAGGGACTAGGATCGTTGTAGGAGCCCATGAAGATATAGAGAGAATTTGAAATGTATTGGTAGACTGTGGTAAAATTGCGAGACGAATGCATAACTCTGAGAGAAGGACGTAGTACTCGTTGGATAAATCGAGCATTGCATTTGTTAGAAGCCTTCTTTCCGCGTCACACATGCTCATTTTCCCTCATTTTACTTCCTGCATAACATTTATAAAGTGTGGGTAAATAAGCACGAAACTTTGCAAAGGCGATAGCTGTGGGTGGTCTTATAGAAGGTAGATTTTTACCCTTTTTTTTTACTATTGTAAATTTTGTTTTTTTAGTCAATAAACATTACAGCCCTCTTATCTCAATGATCTGAGATCATGAATTTTCGATACAGAGACCAATAAGTTTGTAAACAAAAAACACCAAGTAGAAGCTAAGACTGAAAGCCAAGCTATTCATTTTACTCTACTGATTAGGTGTCTCTTCTTCACTCCCTTCAACCAAAAGTTCATCCTTGTTTAGCAGAGGCTGCTGCATTAGTTTAGTAGTATACCTCACTGTCATTTCCATTTTTATTTGATGCACTACCTGTTCTGGTTTAACTATCAGGCCAGCCTTCTATCGTTCCTTTGTTCCTTTGTGTCCGAATGTGATATACACTTGCTCTAGAAATTCTTCTCTGCATTCTTGTTTTGTTTCCGTCCTCCTGCCAGTTTAAGACATCCTGACTGCCAAGTCTCATATGCAACCAGTTTTTAATTCCAGCGATCACAAGTCTACTCAACTGGCACTCAATGAAAAGACGAGTAATAGTCTCATCTGCATGCGTCTTCACAACTGGAGCACAACTTTGTATTACAAAATACAAACACCTATCCTTTTCAGCTTGCTTCTCGTATTGTCGAGTTAATGATCCTATGTTTAGGTATTGACGAGTTATTCCACACTTGACTGTGTACCGTGTAACTTTCTGTTGGGGATTCCTAATCAACTCATATCCGGCCAGCGGCAATTTTATAGTCTTCAGGCCACTTCATCCATCTACCATTAACATATCCTTGTCTCATTTCATCTCTAACCTCGCAAATTTTGCGCCAGCTCCAGCCTTCTATCCTTCCTTTGTTCCTTAGTGTCCGAATGTGATATACACCTGAATTCATCAGCTCTAGCAATTCTTCTCTGCATTCTTGTTTTGTTCCTTTCCTCCTGCCAGTTTAAGACATCCCGACTGCCAAGTCTCATATGCAACCAGTTTTCAGTTCCGGTGATCAGAAGTCTACTGAACTGGCACTCAAAGAAAAGATGAGTAATAGTCTCATCTGCATGCGTCTTCACAACTGCAGCACAACTTTGTATTACAAACACCTATCCTTTTCAGCTTGCTTCTCGTATTGACGAGTTAATGATCCTATGCTTAGGTATTGACGAGTTATTCCACAGTTGACTGTACCGTGTAACTTTCTGTTGGGGATTTCTAATCAACTCATATCCCGCCAGGCGCCAGCAGCAATTTTATACTTCAGGCCACTTCATCCATCTACCATTAACATATATCCTTGTCTCATTTCATTTCTAACCTGGCAAATTTTGCGCCAACTCCAGCTTGTATCTCCTTTAGGGTTATAATTGTATCTCATTTCATCTCTAACCTGGCAAATGGTAAATATTGATCTTTAATTTGCCGTCCCAAAAACACTTTGTACCACTGTAGCTTTGTAACTTTAAGCCCCGGTAAACAAAATTTCCACCATATTTTCTTCCCTCACCTGTACTATTCTTCCTATAATTTATTAACAAAATTGATATATCCATTGTATCTAATTACACAAATGTTTTCTTTCTTCCTGTATCAACTCTACTATACGTGCAGCTGATTCGCTAGCAAACCTAGGATTGCGAGGTACAACCTTGATGACCTGACTCTTCTGTGCATTGCTCTGAGTCGACTCGATAGGTTGCACAGACCCACATCCTGACGGGACAGTAGGAAACAGTGGGAGCGCATCGTCTGAATTTCTATTCTTGGAAATAGCACCATTGTTTACGGCTGATGTGGATACCAGCTGAGTCATGGCAGGCATTCCATATGGATTAAAGTATGTGGGTCCAACTGATTTACTTACAGGAAAATTATACCCACACGACGAGCTCAGAGATTCCCCAAAGGTGCCGTAAAATGTAGGAATATACCCTCCAGGTTGAGGGCAAGGGGGTTCTTTGTAGGGCTTGTAGATGAGTCCTTCAGACGGAGACATTACCGGAACCAACCACTGGTTTCCTACTTGTTGTGGCAGACCCCATATAGGTAACTTATTATCCATAGGGTCCATTATTTTAAGATCCAGATTAGACCCATCAAAATTAGATCCAGTTGAGGAAACAAAATTCGATTTTCCAAATTTAGGCGCGATTGTAGGAATTGCAGCATGAGGCTGCTTTTGAAATGGATTGTCAGAAGGAAGCTTTATCTTAGGAGGAAAGTCTCTCAATTTTGCAAGTAATGATGAGTTCTCTGTAACCAAATTGTGTGTCGCTTCCTTCATTGAAGACGGTTTGCTGATTGCATCGCGTAAAAATAGGCTCTCGTCCATCAGTAAGTGTCTTGAACCAGCAATGATTCTTTGGACCTGTAGGGATGTTGCAAGCATTTTTTGAGTACATACATACGCATTGCGCATTTTCATTAAAATGAGAACATATTCATCGAAATGAGTCATACCATATGATGATGAGGTTAGCTTACCTTAATAATTCTATGCAACTCAAAGACTTGCATTGAGAAAACTCTTTGCTGACTACAAAGAAAATAACATGATGAGTAGTCACTTAGGCACAACAAATAATCGATGGAACTCAAGCGAAAGCAAATAACGGAACTTACTTGATAATTGCTCGTCTCACATTCCAAAAATGCTTGTGCCCAATCATCTCTACAACATCATCAGGGGATATAGAGGCACGAGCCACACTACACCGGGTCAAACCATTTGATGTACGATCTTCATTTCTGTTCAGGACATTATCTGATAAGGGTCTCACTTCGTTTCCGTCTCCATGTTGAAGGTGGTTCTGAATTGCATTAAATGGAGTTTCATGGCTGAGATCTGTTCTTAATACACTGCAATTGTTAACAGCAGAGATGTTCGGCTGTTTAGCAGTATTTGAAGATGTCGGCACCTGGCTTAACCTTTCAGAATGTTCCTCCTCAGTAATTAGCTTTAAAGATATGACTGGTGATATATCATCTACAGATTTCAAAACTGTAGTCGCATTTTCACTTTTCCGTTCATTAGCTAGACCTGGTTCATACAACTTTAGCGCTCCTTCATTCGAAACTTCCAAATTCCCCTCTGATTCGTGATCAGGTTGTAGTCGTAATGAAGTTGCATCCAGATTTCTCTCCTTGTCTAATTTGGACTGCTCATTTTTCAATAAAGAAGGCCATTTCAGTTGTGCAGCCTCGGATAGCTGAAATGAAGTAGACATTCCGGAGGAAAACACTGTTTCTGTAGTGTTCAATTCAACAGTATGTGTGGTGGTGGTGGTCGTCAATCTTTTAATTGAAATCCCGTTACTTTCATGTAAAACCCCATCAGTAGCGAATGATCCTTGCCTCACATTTAAATGATATCTGGACTTTTCTAAGCCATGTCCCTATAACATAGTATCATTTTTCTATATCAGCCAACAACGAAAGAATGCAAGCATTTACAGTTAAAACATTCGTAGATTTCTACAGTCGGAACAAAAAGCCAACGTTTTACTACATTATATCAGGTTCCTTTCTCGCTAAAAAGTAGAAGTCATTACACAGTGGGAAGATGCAGCGGCCTCACGACAAATATGTTGTGAGACTGAAATTTTTGAAATATTTTGAATTTCATAAGCGAAGTGAAGCATGGCTTGTTTACACACATTATCAGACACGGCAAGAAACAAGTTAAAAGGCTCGAAAATGAAAAATGAAGGCAAACAGAAAGAGACTGACTTGGCTTGAAGAATTCGTATTAGCCAGTTTGCCACCGTAGATGGGAGAAAGAGGCAACAAAGACGTTGGTGCATCCTTAACTCTTTGCGAAGGAACAGAAAGTTGTTCATAGAGAGCCATTTTGTTTCTAGGAGGCGGTTTTGGTCCCCCTTTATCTGTATCATTAACATGTAGCCTTGGAAACAATGGTCCTGGTGTCTTTCCCTCGGTTTTTCCTCTACTCATTGCTCTCTCGTACACTATCTCCTCATCTAAAACTTGATCCCCAGTTTGAAAACCAAATTTCTTTACCCAATGCACCAAAAACAGGCCCAGTCACTTCCACCATGCTCCCTAATACTTCTCACTCCTTAAGCAACGGCAGCAGCAGCAACAACAGCAATTGCCACAATCGCGTGTCTAGGACTGTGTCAATATTTGGGGACCCTATGCACAAGTTAAATTTCCAATCGCTGTAAAATACCCACTTATGCAGATGATTCAACTCGCGTCTTCCCTCACTGAAATGTATGAACAACATTGATCACTATGCCATGATGCAATACTTGTTCTTTTGGACGAAAATACTAAAAATATCGAAAATTAGAGCATTGTGAACGACTAATTCTAGGGGTTCTGTTTTGAGACCCTACTGAACGGCTGCATTCATCAAACAACAAAACGAACAGCAACAGAAATAACCATATACTCCTATACGGTATCAGGAATTCCCCAAAAACCCAACTTTTCTATTGTTCAGGAGTTCCTGACATCCATTCATTTCATTTACATACATTCGTGCAATATATGTGACGACCATTTTAATCGGAAATGAAATGAACAGAGGGAGTATTGGTTTCTCCAACTGCCAACATCAATCAGTGACTAAAATTCTATTAAACACAGATGTAAAACTCACTATTAAATCC
>JAGPOY010002440.1:2566-15947 GCA_018983105.1 Silene uniflora | reverse complement strand
GTGACCGATAGGTACAGGTACAACCTTTCCCCTCGTTCTGGTGTAGATAGCAGCGACGGACTACTTAGATAATACTTCAGTACTCCTGGAACGCAGTTTCGTGTTCCCCTATCCATTCAAAGGCTTTGTTCTTCCTCAGCATGTCGTAGAATAAATGACACCGATCCGAGGATTTGGAAATAAATCTGTTTAACGCCGCTATTCTGCCTGTCAACTTTTGTACGTCTTTGGGTTTTTTCGGGGATTCCAGTTGCAATACGGCTTTGATCTGTTCAATACTGGCCTCTATCCCCCGTTGCGTGACGATGTAGCCCAAGAACTTTCCCGATGAAACTCCGAAGGTGCATTTCGTTGGATTTAATTTCATCTTGTATTCTCGCAAGATTCTGAATGTGTCCGCCAAATGTTCGACGTGTTGCTCTTCCATCTTTGATTTAACCAACATATCATCTATGTATACCTCCATGGTGACTCCTATTTGCTCTTTGAACTTCTTGTTCACTAGCCTTTGGTACGTGGAGCCCGCATTCTTGAGCCTGTAGGGCATCACGTTGTAGCAGTACAATCCCCTCTCGGATCTGAAGGCTGTTTTTTCTTGATCGTCCGGATGCATTTTGATTTGGTTGTACCCGCTCCATGCGTCTAGAAAAGTCAACATCGCATGTCCAGCCGTTGCGTCAACCATTGCGTCAATGTGAGGCAACGGGAATGGGTCTTTTGGGCATGCTTTATTGAGATCTATGAAGTCTACGCATACTCTCCATTTCCCATTCTTCTTTGGTACTACCACAACGTTTGATAGCCAGTCTGGGTATAGTACTTCTCTGATTTTTCCAGCCGCTAGTAAGTTATCCACTTCCTCATTGATTATTTGATTTCTCTCGGCCGCGAATTTCCTCCTCTTTTGCTGTACCGGTACGTGCTTTGGATCTACACTGAGTCGATGCGTGATTATTGCAGGATCTATCCCGACCATATCATCGTGTGACCATGCGAAGCAGTCCGCATTTTCTTTAAGTAGTAGTAATATGGCTTGTCTTGTTGTTCCCGCACAAGCTGATCAGACCATTACTGTTCTTTCTGGGTGCAGTGCGTCCAGTACTACTTCATCAGTTTCCGCCTGTACCGGTTCTTCATACTCCCCTAGGACGCACTGTTTCTGTAATTGCTATGCAGGTGGCTTTGCCGTGCACTTAAGTGCGGCATTGTAGCAGTTCCTTGACTCATTTTGATCTCCCCTTAATTCCTGTACCCCCCAAGGTGTAGGGAATTTCAAGCACTGGTGGTACGTAGAGGCGACTGCTTTCATCTCATGAATCCACGGTCTTCCGAGTATCACGTTATAAGTCGAGAGCCCGTCAATTACCAGATACCTCACCTGTTTGTTAATGCCCCCGGCGTATGTTGTTAGGGTGATTTCTCCTAAGGAACTTGCTGTTTCGCCGCTAAACCCCACCAGCGGTATTTCTTTTCAGTCTAGGTCCCTTTCGTTGAATCCCATGTTCTTTAGTGCGCTAAGCATTAGGAGATTTACCGAACTGCCAGTGTCTACCAGTATTTTCTTTACTAGACGGTTTCCTATAGAGAGAGAAATTACCAGTGCGTCGTGATGTTCTCCTACGTCTTTGAGATCACTTTCATCGAAAGTTACTTCTGCCTGACCTATGGCCCCTATCTTGCTCACGCTCTCCGGGCCATCCCCCTTGTTCTGTGTAGCGCGCCTTTTTGCCGCTGAATAGGTTAGTCCGCATAATTCCGACCCACCTGTTATAACATTTATGATCTTTGTATGAGATGGTTGAGGAGAAGGCAAAACTTGATCAGTCGAGGTGATCTTATTTCTTTTCGGCAGCAAGTGATCCAGGCAACCTGTTCCATACAGGTACTTTATCTGTATGCGTAGACTGATGCAATCTTCTGTAGTGTGGCCTATATCGTTGTGGTACTCGCATCTTTTGTTTGCGTCGCGTCTGTCCACTTGTCTGTCTATTTGTTTTTTCCTCGGCCACCTCACAGTGTCACCCATCTCCTTCAGAGCCTTTAGCAATCCCTGCAAATTAGTTGAGAATCCATACTCGTTTATTTTGGGAGGAAGTTCCGCTTCATCTTTCCAGTCCTTACCTTCGGTAACCTTTTGGACGACGTTCTTGTTGTAAGGCTTCGGCCTATCGCTCTTTTTATCCGGCAACATCTTCCTATTTCCCCTTCCCACGTCGTAAGTATCTCGCTTGTATTCGTCTTCCTCTAGTCTCATGGCGGATACTGCTATTGTGATTGTACCTCTTCGAATGTGTTACAGGGATACTTGGTTAGATCTTTGTAGAGATCCGAGTCTTGGTGCAGGCCCTGACGGAATGCTTCTATGGCGGTTGATATGTCGCACCTTGGTATTGATACTTTCTCATTATTAAACCTGTTCAGGAAGTCTCGAGTGGTTTCTTCGAATCTTTGCACCACCCTGTATAGGTCACTTGTTTGCTTCTCCGGTTTTCTGCTACTGGCAAATTGTTGGTTGAACACGTTCACCAGGTCGGCGAAAGATGCAATGGAGCGGTTTGGAAGGCTTACGAACCAGTGAAGAGCCGATCCCGACAGAGTTGATCCGAACCCCTTACACATGCATGCCTCTTTGAGAGGTCCAGTAGAGGTAATTACCATCATTTTTTGTTTGTACTGGTTCACATGGTCTAACGGATCGGCGGTTCCATCGTACTGGATCATTGTTGGCGGCTTGAATCCCTGCGGGACGCTAGTGAGTGCTATGACATCTGTGAATGGAGAGTCAGCATAGCACTCATGTGTCGCTCTTTCCAGCGCTCTCGGCATTCCTGGTATCCTATTGATCATGGCCCTGAGTTCCTGAAGCTGCTGCTCTACCAAGGTGTTCGTTCCTGTTGAGAGGTTAAGAAATCCGGATACTGGTACAGTTGGATCTAATGGGGCCGTCACCGGAATTTGACTTATCTGCCGAGAAGGCTCTCCCCAACTATTAGCCAGAGGGGTGGAGTTCATGATGGACCCTAGCTGTTCATTGTACCGTGCCACACTAGGAGTTGGTATCGCCCAGGGCACCGGTACATGACTTGATATCGGAGTAGCACTTAACGGTCTATACTGCTCTCCTACTGTCCATTGTCCTGGGGTTGCCGAGTTGATGGCTATTCCTCTTGTTCGTGGTACTGGATCGGGTGTTAGGGCCCCTAGCCCCCATGGCAAGATTGGCTCAATGTACGACGCTCCTCCTAGGTCCAGCCTAGTTACTAGTTCTTGCGGGATAGGGTTTCCTTGAATCCTTTGGGGCACCGCTGATTGAGTCGGCACGACCATTGATCTTTCGTGGAAGTAATTGGGGTTTTCCACCGCTTTCACTCTATCCATCATAAGCTGGTTATCCTGCTGTAGGTTTGACACTGTTTGCTGTAGGGTATCCATCTTTTGAAGGAGCATCTATAAGGCATCTGGCTGGGTAATGTCCATTGGAACGTGCTGCGAGGACCCGCTTGTCACGTGGCTGGTGTTTGCTGCTCCCACTATCTGCGTACCGGTCCTGGTTACCCTGGGTGGCTGTTTAGTGGCTGCTGGGTTAACTTTTGAGGTTGAACCAGTAGCTGGTGAGGTTCTCGTCGTAGGAGGTAGATTTGATGATGGAGGAAGGCTCGTAGCAGTTGACGCACTTACTGTAGCCATCCTACTAGCGGAGGTTGGCGCGTTGAGCAATCCGAAAGAAGTGGATTGCGCGCGCGTTGTGCCCATCGATGAGGCTGAGCTTGAATCTCCTGACATGGTGGATTGGTTGTGCTGGCGTTTGGTTTTTTTCTAGGTTTTAACCACTAGGGCCCCACTGTGGGAGCCAAATTGTTTTGGTAAATTCTTACCGATTAGGTTTAGTGAGGTCAAAGTGGTTGTTTTAGGGTTAGGTCTTTATGCGATGCGAATATGAACAAAATAAAGAAAGAATGACACAGACAATTGTTGACGCGGGAAACCCAAGTTTGGGAAAAACCGCGGGGGGAATAGTATCCCACCAAGTATGCACTAGAATAATGTGTGTGGAATCGATAGCCGCCTAGTACAAGTTTCAATCAAATTGCCTATATCGCTTTTTGTTCTCTTTTTTCTGATTCAATGCCTTCTCTTCATTTTTGGCTGTGCTTATATAGCTTCTCAACCCTAATTTTCCTTTTCTTCTGCTCCAAGATATCGATCTTTCTTAATCTCCAAGAATATCCGGAATATTCGTTCTAGTACCCCAGCTATGGGCTCTGTACCTGTTGGCCCGTGATCCGATTCTGGTACGCTTCTTAGCTGATTCGGTCTTGGATTGAACTCATGAAGAATACAGCCCAGTTGTGCGAAATGGGCCAAACAAGGAGTTCATTTAAATTCATTATCACCTCAAATACAACAAGCATTACACCATTACTTAGCTATGAAATAATTGTGCTCAATTATTATTATATATTTTCTTTGTTTCAATGAATAATTTACACTTACTTTATTTTGTGAAAATGAAATAAAGCAAGTGTAAATGATTGACTGAGACGGAAGGAGTACATATTGTTAGTGCACAAATTCTCATATTTGACGCCTTGACGACCGATATCCGTCACAGGCTTGTGACCCACATAGGTGGATAAGACAAATCATTTGACTCCCCAGACTCTTTAATTTTTGTCTTATCTACTGATGTAAGTGATACTTGACCTGCAACAAGCTTGTAACAGATATACCCGTCACAAGAGAGACTTAAGTCCTGTTCTTTTGGACTTCAAGTTGCTGAACTGAACTGAACTTATAGGAACTTATAGGAACCGAACTTATAGGAACTGAACTGATAGGAACTTATAGGAACTGAACTGAACTTATAGGAGCTGAACTGAACTGAACTTATAAGAGCTGAACTGAACTAAACTGAACTTATAGAAGCTGAACTGAACTTATAGAAGTCGAACCGAACTTATAAAAATTTTGCGCATTATATAAGTTAACTTTTTATACAATTTCTACAATACATTACAATAAAAAATAAATTACATATTACTTTTTTTTTTCTAACCATCTATTTCCATATTATCACCCCCCTCGTCTCTTTCATCTTCATCTTCATTTTCACTGACATCCTTGTACTATGTTATTTCGTACCTTGTATGTAACTTTTTTACGCATTGTTTCAAACATGCCCCAATATGTTGAGATTAATGAGGTTGAGATGAAATAAGGGTACAAATATTAATGAGATATGTGGACTTGTGAATAAGTAATGATTAGGCGATTTAGCATAAACAAATTATAAGGGACATTTTTTTTAAGAATAATGTGTATTGGATAATTTTAATATTGGTTTTTTTTTTGCATTGCTTTAAATGAAAACCGTATTTTTTTTTTTCAATTTGTCAATATTAAAAAACAAGTATGAATTTATAGTTAACATAAGTTTTATGAACTTGTCTAAACTGAGCTTATAGTAGTTGAACTTAACTTATAGAAACTGAACTTAATTTATAGGAGCTGAACTGAACTTAACTTAACTTATAAGAGCTGAACTGAACTGAACTTATAGGAACTGAACTGAACATATAGGAACTGAATTGAACTGAACTGAACTTATAGGAACTGAACTGAACTTAAAAGGATAACTTGAAGTCCAAAAGAACAGAGCCTTATTATTACTTAGCTCAGTCTTGGCTTCGTGCATGTGATTTTATTCCAATTTAGGGTTTTTTATAATAACCTTTTTTTATGTTAATTCTTTTATCTTATTTAATTATTCTCTTGTGCATTCACTCATTCACTGCACGGATTTATGACTAGTAGGCTAGAAAATTGTGACCAAGGGACTTGTATTGATTAAGAAAGATGATAGAAAACATTTAAGAAATAAATATAAAAATATGAGTATAGAAATTAGTTAAGTTGTGTACTTTTTGATAGACCTGGGAAAATAAATCCGAACTCGAATAATCGACCCAACACATCTGAATTGATAACCGATCGAACATCCAATATTAACAAATTAAATAGCACCCAAAACCTGACTCAATCCGAATCAAACCAAAACTAAATTGCACTTCATAATAACCCAATGATACCCGAACCTGAATATATCTGAATCGATAAAAACTGAACCGATTGACCTGACTGAAAAATGTTTATTTTCTCTTAAATACACTAAAATTTAGGTGTGTTTTCATTGATTCTTTATTTATTAATAGTATTTCGAATTATTATATCCAAATTGTAAAAAACAAATAAGACCCATTTAAGCGAATTTTTCGCTCTCAACTCAAGAACACTATGACTCGAAATTCAGCTGAACTGAATTAAACCCGACCTAGATCGTACCCGACTCAAAATATCACAAATCGATTAAAGTTGTTAACTAAAATGAAGCCGATCGAAATCAAAATTAAGTTCAACCCGAATGAAATCGAATTGAGTTAACCCGATCCAAAACTGAACCGAATGACTTATTTACTGTATCTACCTTTTTATGAATATGAACTAGGGCCATTGTATCACACTGTCACATCCCAATCAATATGCACAATTTAGTTGCGTTAATGTGTGATTGTGAGGTGACATTGAAGATCACTTTTCACACCTACACATTGAACTTAATTGGAGTATACTATAATTAGTTGCGTTAATGTGTGATCTTGAGGTGACATTGAAGTTTAACTAAAAGAAATAAACTTTGGTACAAAAGAAACTATATTTAGTTTTGTTTATTAAGTCGGGATATCGGTTTTATAGTTAAAATGAGTTAAATATTCACAACTAAGATAAATGAAACAAAGTTTTGTTATTATTTCGTGAATAGATTTTTTTTTTGTCCTCATCTATGCAAGTAGGTACTCCCTCCGTCCCGGTCATATATTTGCGTATTCTATTTTGGGGTGTTTCAGTTGCTATTCCGTTTTTGGAATGTCTTTGATGGGCAATTAGATCTTTCACACTTTATTTGGTGCACTTACCATCTAATAATTGATCCCCTCCTAAGCAAAGAAATGCCCGGGACGAAGGGAATAATATTTAACTGTTTTAAAACAGATATATATCTTAATTTTAAACAAGAATGTAATAAACTAACTAGAGTTTCCCTAAATTACACAACAAAGGTTCAATAATTCCATTTTGCATACCCATTCTTTATTAAATTAAAGCTAACAATTCTTAACAAAAATGAGAAGAAAGTAAAATTCATGAAACAAAAGGCTAGTTATAGAATACTCCGTATAAGATATAATCTTCCTCCTTTAGATTTTGGGACGAAGCTCACTTGGGTTACTCAAAAACTAAAGGGAATGCTTGAAAATTCTCCTTGACAGGATAATGACAAATATCTTCATTCCACGGGTTATCCATATTCGGCTCCACATTCTTTAACGCCCGCCAAATCACGCTATTACATTTAAAACCCGACCCAAATGCAATATGCCAAACCAGATTACCTTTTTTAACCTTACGTTTAGCTTCGATATATGCTAATCCGTACCAAACCGAACTACTAGAAGTATTACCGAACCTATGCAATGTCATCCTCGCTGGCTCAACATCAAGTTTAACCGTTCTCTCTAACGCATCAAGTACGATTTTACCCCCAACATGGGAAACAAAATGGTCAATAACCTTCCCGAAATTTGGAACCCGTGGATCGGAACCTTTCTTGCATAACCCAACCCGATCCATAAAATAATCTAAACAAAACATTATTTTGTCACTTATGGGTAGGATCACATAGCCTAAGGTGGTTAGATTAGCCACAATTGCAGTTTTTGCCTCGACTATGAGATCTCTGGTTAAAGTAACCCCTCTTAGACCTAACGAGTCTTCGTCTAATTGAATGCATTTATATGAACTATTCGAATTACTAGTGTTTGTACGAACACTATGGACAAATTGGTACTTGGACACATGTTGATCGGACGGGTTATTGGATAGGAGAATGACGGACCCGCCAACCCGAAAAAGACAGTTAATGGGCTGCTTATTGGGCTCGTCTCCAGAGTACATAGCTTGGGTCAATATTTCGGTACTCACTACCATGGCGTAGGTGTTCTTGTGCACCTGAAAAATACAAAAATAAGGTCTCGGCATTGACATATGAGTAGTTGATAGCAATAATGTTTGTACTATCGTCCGGTATTGATGTTGATAAATCTTGTTCTACAAATTCACATAAAGACCGTTGTGTAAGTGTCAATTGTCAAATTGATCGAAACCGTCTAATTTATTACGATGTACTTGGAATAGGACTATCATTCTCTGGGGGTGTATAATTTTACAAGCGTTGATCGTAATATACATACCTTTAACACTTTCATCTAATAATGAGAATAAGTGGTATGAGTAGGGATCTCATTGAGACGGGAGGGGGCGGTGGTGGATATAGGCTCTCCCCAGTACTCGTACCCACCAAGAAAAACTCGTACTCATCACCGCTTCCTCCACCCATGGCGGGTACAACTTTCCAAAAACATCCCCGTCCCGCTTACCCATTAACTCGCTACACTATAATTTTATTCGATAAATTTTTTCGCAAAAGTTGATTTAATCACTACTAATTTCCGTTTTTTTTGAATTTATCTTTGTAAGTTTAATTTTAGACCAAAGAAGTTAGTAAAATTTTATTATAAAACAGCTATTATTATTAACATTATATCTTAAATATAACTAAATAAGATTTAAAAAATTGTCATAATCCTACTAATTTTTGTAATGATTATTGGCAAGTAGGGGCAGGTATGAGGCGGGCAAGATACAAAATCGATCCTCGCCCCATTACCCATGGCGGGTAAAATTTTCGTACCCGCACCCGCCCCACCACCCGTCAAGGCTCTACCATCCCCGCCCCAAGTGGGGCAAGTGCGAGGCGGTACCCACTTGTACCCGCCCGCTGTCATTCCTAGGTATGAGCTCTCTTACTCCAACTATGAAGTTGGTGCGCTCATTTGAAAAAAAATAAAAAAAAAATATCATCAAAAATAATAACAATGATAGTTCCATACCATACAAATTTGTATGCTCTTTGTATTAATTTAACTTTTATATAATTTATAAGGGATATTTTAATCAGGTAAATAAATGATTGAGACGAAAAATATATAAGCCAACTATGCATAAAACTCGGATTTAAATCTTAAATGAAACCAACCGCTCTTCTTTGACTTGACATATACTCCCTCCATCCCGGTCAATAGTTTACACTTTCCTTTTTTTCGTATTTCAGTCAATAGTTTACATAATCCTTTTCTAGTAAATAAACAAACCTATGTAGGTGCGGACCATAATATTTACTCCTCATTTCAAGTTGTTGATTTTTTTTTTCAATATTTGTAAACTCACCTCTTTCTGTTTACCTTGATAATCTTAGAAAAAACAACTGTAAATTATTTGAGTGAGACGAAGGGAGTACTCAACAATGCAATAAAACTCAGATAACAATCTTAAATGAAACCAACCGCTCACGAGCACCTCGAGCTCGAGCTCGGTTCAGTCAAAGCTCGGCTCGGGAACTAAGCGAGTCAAGCCGAGCTAACTTTGGCTCAGCTCAAGAAACTCGTGTGGCGGCTCGAGTACTGCTTCATGAGCATATTAGTCAAGTAAGTCAAAGCGGCTCGGTCGTTATTTCCCCTTGGCCCTAGACTAACACTCACTGTAAATGTAAACGCCACGTCCACAATAATCATTACGTTTAAACTTATTGTACCTGAAGAAAGTCATGAGCTAGGGCAATGGCAGCAAGTCCAGCACTACACCCCATTCCAGAGAGACTAAAGCTCTTAACATCCTCCTTAAGCTTGAACTTATTAACAATCATGGACGTTAACGAAGGAACCGGGTTAAAAATACTACAATTAACAATCAGCACCCCAATTTTCTCCGGTTTCACCCCGGTGTTGGCTAACACCGACTGGACCGTGGTAAAAATGGCCATCTCAGCTTCACTCCTTGCATTATCAAGTGAAAAATTGAATGGCATACTCAAATATGCTTCGGGTGCATACGTGGCGTCTCCGATTCCTGACGTCAGGATCATCTTCTTAAGTAATTTGAATGTTTCATCACTTACATTTGGGGCCAAGGGTCTGATCATGGAGATTGATTTTTCTCTAGTGACTTGTTGAGATTTCTTGGCTTTGAAACTTGCATGGTTTACTAAATACACAGCTGTACGTGATTTCTTCGACATGAATATTATTGTTGTAATTAGGAGGAAAATTATGGGAAGAATCATAATTTTTTTTTTTTTTTTTTTTTTTGCCAAAGAGAGCGTATATGATAGGGTTTTCAGTGACTGAGGATTTTGTTTAGAACAGATGCGCAAGGAAACATTCAAAGTCTGGCGTTATAAAGTTTTATGAATAAAAATTAGGTGTTTTTTGCTATCTTACATTTAGGCCACCTTGTGATAAGTTCACTTTATATATAGTTCAACCCCTATTTTAGGTAGGTTTTATATTTAATTTGTGCTCTTAGGAGCGATTTATTGAGCTAATATCGCCTTTGGTAGTATTCTTGTATTTTATTGTCTTATGTAGGAATTGGAGCGGTTTTCCATCATTTTCTTACGCTTTGGCGGCAAATCCTGAGTAAGGCGAAGCTAATTACGAGTATTTCAGCTAAAGATGACGGACCATATTATTTGGTGGGCAAAACAAATAAAATGAAGCTCAAAATGAAGATTAAAGAGCAAGCTTTGGATGCAATATTGGATGCTATTTTGCATTTAGTCAAGGCATTAAGAAGAAATTAAGAGCAAAGTTTAGGATTCTTCATAGCATTTAATCAAGAATTGAAGGAAAATTAAGAGCATGCATTGGATTCCATATGATCTCTAAAATGCCTTAGAGAGACTCATAAACATGCAAGCATTGGATTCCGCATCACCATAAAGCAAGAAGTTAAGACGGAATTAAGACGGAATCGAAGAGACTCTTGTTTACGTTTCACCCCTTATTCCTACATAAGGGGTCTTAATCCGGGACTTCCTGGACATGTGGACTAGGCCACCCGCGCCGCACGCACCCGCGCGTTGGAAGTGTTAAAGCGGTGGCACTGCATCCACGGAACTTTGGTTTGCCAAAGCACGTCATAGACCGTTGCTGATTTGTAAGACATTGAAACCGGTGAAAGGGTGA
Organism: Silene uniflora; assembly: GCA_018983105.1. Lineage (NCBI taxonomy): Eukaryota > Viridiplantae > Streptophyta > Magnoliopsida > Caryophyllales > Caryophyllaceae > Silene > Silene uniflora. The sequence continues at coordinate 4,806 of JAGPOY010002440.1, read as the reverse complement.
ATAAGACTACATTATTTGTGGAGTCGCAACCAATTTTTATGGAAAATTGGAACCGTTCGAATACTTTATGTCATGGCAAGACACAAAGTAATGACATGAACACTAAGAACTCGTTACCCTTAGCATTCTATGTCTAGAATGACTCTCGAGATGCCAATGGTGTGATACCCCGTATCTGTTAAGGGTCTACTCGTCCGAATAGTGTCTACTCGGCTGAGTAGACAATGTGGGTTTTGAGGCAGTGGTCTGCCGAGTGAGTACTCGACCGAGTACAGGAGCACTCGGCCGAGTATTGAGTACTCGGCCGAGTAGTACTGTAGCTCGGCCGAGTATACCTAACGGGCTGGCGAACCGACTTAAAAGTAATTAGGAATGGTTAATTAATATAAAAGGAAAGGTAATTCATTCAGTTACAATTTTACAACTTTTACTATCACAAAAACCCTAAAACCATTCCTAATCACTTCAGAGTCAAGAAAGATCCAGATCTTCGCCTTCCGCCGTCGCTGATTGGTAAGTTTTGCTAGATCTAGATCTATTGCGCTAAGGTTATAATCGAATTAGTAGTATTTCATATGAATCGCTATTAGGGCACATATTGATTTATTAATTGTCTTTGCTAGGTTGTGAATTCGTAGGGCCATATCACTCAGACCATGAGTTGCCTTCACATTATATAATTTAAGTACACTTGAAAGCCTCGTGTAATTTTTGCAGCCTGTGTATAAGGGCTGTTCAGAATCAGATAATAACGTCTCAAAAGCAGCTGGATTTTCATCAAACTTTTCTTGAACTTTTACTAACATATCCTCTATCCTATCACCCTCATTACTTGTATCAACTTCAGCCGTATTAGTGCGAACACTTTCCCCACTATCTTCCCCATGCCAAATCCAAACAATATATGTTCTATCAAAGGCTGATTTGGTCAGGTGATTAAGTATTTCATCAACTCTTTTATGTAGAAAATTATGACATTTATAGCAAGGACAAGGCAACCTTGAACGACCTCTAGAGTTCTTAACCGCAAAATCAATAAATTCCTTTATACCAGCTATATACTCAGGGTCACCCGGTTTTGATGTTGATATCCAACTCCGATTCATATCTACAAAAAATTATTTTAAAAATTTGACTATGACACAATAGGAGACTGCTTGTGGAACGGCTTAGTCAGGAAAAAGAAAAATGGCTTGCAGGATTAAGGTAAATAAATGACAACAGATTATATGTAGAGTTATGTATGCAAGTAATGAAGTGCACTATAAAATAAAATATTAGCAGCCTTAATGTGTGGTGCATCTCAAGGTGAAAAGAAAACAATTTTATCATATTGAAAAAACAATGGAAGGGCTTACTGTATAAAGGGTCTTTTTCAACATTGCTAGAAATTTTTTTGGCTTGAACTATTGTATGAGACGGCTTTGGAAAATTGGCAATAGAAAAACAAGTGTAAGCAGTAGTGTTTAGCATTTCACATGGGAGGAGCAAACCAATAAAATATCCTATGATTKTTTTTTTWAAAGRAGGCACACTACTGTGAGKGWGGAGAACATGAAGTAGGAAAAGGAGTAGTGATATTAAAGATTTACTAGTCACTATTAGACCAAATAACTCACTATTCTGCCCATAAAATCTCAGCCATTTTGTTAGCATTCAGTAACTACTCTAGTAGTGAACTACCCAATTTGGTATCTTTCGGGTTCTGAACTTAAATTAAAAGTTAATGACGGAACTATCTCAATTCTCAACTAAAAGGATAAGCGTTTAAATCATGCTAATTAAGCCGAGATGAATACTATTGTTGCCATCATCTTCAAAGTGATAACTTTAATTGGGAGAAACAGCTTAAGGCCTTTGACAAAACAAAGGCAGGGGCAGGGACTTTTAAACCAAACACCCAAATCTAATGAATTCCATAACTCCAGCATCATATTTTGGGTCACCCAGTTTAGACGTTGTAATCCAATTTCGATCCATTCTAACCTCTATAAAGTTTTAAAAAATTGTTAAAGAAAAATAGCAGTAAGGCATTGTGTAAAACTATTGAGTTTTATGTAGGTTAAAAATCGGATATACTGATAAATTTAAAGTGAAGTAGAATCATTGAGTAAAATAAATATAGTAATATCATAGACAAATAAAAGCTTGCCAAAATACTACTGACATGATTAACACGAATATATAAAACCGAATTATTTCACATTTAGTTGTTCTGCCCATTAAACATGAAAAAAAAA
>JAGPOY010002439.1:0-14830 GCA_018983105.1 Silene uniflora | reverse complement strand
GTTAGTTTTTCTTATTGTTGGTAGGTAAACAAGGTGATTGTGAAATCCAAAGAGTGATGTCCTTGAAAGCACGCGTTGTGAGCATTATGTTGGTGAGACTTCTAAGTTCTAAGATATAAGGTAACTATTGATCACCTTTTAAATCAGAGTCTATGGTATCTCAAGACTGATGTTTTGGTGAAAGCAACGGGCATAAGTGAGCATCCGGGGAGAATAAGAGGAGTAGAGTTGTAACTCTTGGATGTGTGTGCGTAGTAGTTGAGTTGTAACTCTCGGATATAAATAGATGTTTGAATTGTCGTTTTAATATTTTGAGAAAATCGTTATGCTAGTGCATAAAACTTTGTAGATGTTTAATTTTAGGTTAATCAATTTGAAGTGAGCTTTTGTTCTATGTTGATAGTGCTGCTGTTGTTGATATAAGATTTTGAATGCACTGATTTTGTAAATTTTAAAAAAAAATAAAAATAAACATCAATAACAACGGTTATATGCTATAAAACCGTTGTTAATAGTCACTTTTAACATCGGTTTTTTAACATATAACCGTTGTTATTACTTTTAACAACGGTTTTTTAAAAAATAACCCTTGTTATTAGTCACTTTTAACAACGGTTTTTTGATATATAACCCTTGTTATTACTTTCGCACCAAAATATTATTCGCGCCACTCACTTCTTTTCACAACGGATAATAACAAATAACAACGGGTGTAAACCGTTGTTAATACTTTCCACATCGGTTTTTGTCTAAAATTTTAACCGTTGTTAAAACCTTTAACAACGGAGGCTTTAACAACGTCCGTTTTTTTATATAACAACGGTTTTTGACCGTTGTTATAGCCTGTTTCTGTAGTAGTGGATGCTTTAACGAATCGATCCTCCCCGAACAAAAGGCTAACAGCTGCTCGTCGAGACAAGGTGTCGGACGAGTCTTGACTGTAGGAACCGTTTCTTGTTGAATGAAGTAGTAATCGTGGAAGACTTCGATTCCAGCTAACTTATTACCCTTGAATATCCAAGGTTCGGGAAATCCATGAAAAGATTCATGATCTCCTTCTCTAACAAAGTACCAATTCAGTGTAGGGTAGTAGGCTCGCATTTGGACTCCTTTTTCTTTGCGATTTTAAACTTGAGCGAGCATTTCGAAGGCTTCAGCCTTGGTAGGCTTATACCCCCAATCCTAGTGGTATCTTCTGAGAATTGCCTTCTTTAAAGGTTGGAAAGGTACTCTCTCTGATAGGATTTAGCGACATTCCTGGGAAGTATTCCTGGGACTTGAGTATGTGGTTGACCATCATGTTGGAGTATGGGTTGAAGTATAAAGGAGCCAGTTTGCTCTCTATCACGTTTATGATCTGGAAGCACCCAAGTTCATGTATGGGATCTGCCACTACTTGGTTGCTTGACATCTTTTCTATTACAGCCTTGATAGGAGACGAAGTGATCGTCACTACCTTGCCATCTATAGGAATCTTGATCTTTTGATGAAGGGTGGAGGTCACTGCTTTGGAAGCATGAATCCATGGTCTCCCTAAGAGTATATTGAAAGATACCTCGATGTCGACGATCTGAAAATTGACCTTTCGCTCGATTGGCCCAGTGGCCACAGTGAGGTTGATTAGTCCTACTACTTTGCATCGTGTCCCATCGTATGCTCGAACGCCTTGATTAGTGTGAGTCCAGTATGATTCCTTCATACCCAGTTTATATGATGTCTTTAGTGGTATGACGTTGACTGCGGAGCCGTCGTCTACCAAAGTCATGGGCGCGTTTTTCTTTATGCATGAGACTGTGATGTAGAAAGCAAGATTATGGGTGACGCCGAAAGGTGGCAAATCTTCGTCTGAGAAAGTAACCGGGTTACTTAACCTGCCTGAGTCCTGGAGGACTAAATTGACGACATCGTTGGCTGTAGAGTCATGTGCTACATTTCATTTAGCCAAAGCTTGCAGTAAAGCTTGGCGATGAGGAAATGAGCTAGCGACTAATTGCCAGACTGAAAGATCAGCCTTTGTTTTCTGTAGTTGCTTTAGTAGATGATCAGCGACTGTCTCTTCGCCATCATTTGGTGTGACGGCGTTTGTATTGGTAGCTGGATTGTTAGCAACCTGAACACTCGTTTGCCCTTGATATGAGCGCCCTGAACGAGTAAGGTGGTCTATATCTTTGAGGTAAACATCTTCACAAGCTTTGACCAAAGGATCTTTGAGGTAAACATCTTCATCATCATCTGCCCAGACCCCATTGATTGTATTGAGTCTTTTCAGATTTAATATTTCAGTTTCCAGGTTGATTATTTGTTCTACTAAGTTGTCAGTTACCGTAATCACCTCTTGCATTGTCGACTCTTGAGTCAAAGTTGGAGTTGTTGGTGCATCTTTCCTAGGTACGGCGTTAGAATCACGTATGGATGCCATTGTAGCTTCTAACTCATCTATCTGTCTGCTTACACCCTTTCCCCAATTGATGAAGTCATCGAGAGTGGGGTTGACAGTAGTGTAACTTTCCTCATCTTCTAGCACATTGACTCCATCTTCAGTCAGGGAAATGAGGTGAAAGCAATCCAAGGTGGATTCTTCATTTGTAATCATCAGAACTCTAAGAGGATTCTGAGTGTTATTGGGTTTACTCCTAGGAGGTATGGGCAATTGCCCATCTTCGATCATATCTTGAAGAGCATGCTTCAATTTGTAACAATTCTCTGTATCATGCCCCTTGCCTCTATGGTACTCGCAATAAGCATTTCCGTCCCAAAACCTAGACTTCTTTTCTGGGAAAGGTGTAGGTCTTATTGGTTGGATTTTACTTTGTTTTGACAATCTTTTCAGTGCGTTGGAGTACGTATCACCAATACTAGTGAACTTCCTTTGTGGGGTGTTCTTCTTAGCAGCTGATTCCACGAGGTTGACCTCGTCGGTCTTGCTTGTAGAGCCGTAAGAACGACTTGTTGTGCCTTGATACCCACGGCCCACTGTTTTGGACAGGACTCCTTTGCGGATGTCATCTTTAATCTTCATACCCAATGCAGTTAAGTCTTTGAAAGACTTGATATTCTGGTATCTTAGGTAGTGAGCATAGATAGGCCTTAGATTATCCACGAACTTCTCAACCAATGTAGCTTCGTCTGGACGTTCGACAAGTTGTGTGCTAGTCTTCCTCCACCTACTTAGGAAGTCGGTGAAGCCTTCTTTCTCATTTTGGGTAAGAACCTCTAAAGTACGCATGTTGACTTGAATTTCAGCATTATCTGCGTATTGCTTGGTGAACTTAATCGCAGCGTCATCCCAAGTAGCAATCTTCTCGTGATCTAGAGAATAAAACCATTGCTTGGGGATAGTGTCGAGAGATGAAGGAAAGATCCTTAAGAACATCTCAGGTTTGATGCCTTTGATAGAGATGTAATCCTTGAATGCTCGGATATGGTTCAAAGAGTTTTCATGCCCCTTAAACTTCGGGATGTCAGTCATGTTGAAGTTGGTTGGGAGTCGAGAGTTTACAGCTTCATACTTGCGACTGTTTTCCCTGTAGATGTCATCTCTTTTGAGATACATGAGTTGCTCCTCCAAGTATTGGAGGCGCTTTTCAGCATCAGTGAGAACTGGTGGTGGATCCACTTCCGGTTGGTCGAAAGGAGGAGGGTTATTAGGGTTAGGATCGTCCGTAGGGGGAAGCCTGGCTTCTACCGCGACGATGCGGCCTTCAATTGTTCGGAGGCGAGCATGAGCCTCATCTTAGCTCGTCTGGAGACAAAGGAGTGCGGCTAGGATTTGATTATTACCATCTTCAAGCTAACCATTGACGCTTCCTTGGCTAGTTCTCACCATCTTGAGCTAAGATAAGAACCGACGATGAATCTAAACACGATCGACCAATTTTGCACACTTACTTGAAAAGAGAGGCTCGACCTGTGACAATGGGCGTGATGCCATTGTGTCAAGTGTGAGATTTGAAAATGAACATTTTGGAAAGTTTGTCCTAGACAACTGTAGTGTAGTTGTAGGAGTGCTGACTCGAAGTGTACTTTTGAAATGGGTTGGGAAACCTGATTTTGACTCGAAATTTGGACAGAGTTTCGGCTTTGTTTTGCGCTATTTTAGGCCATTTTCGAGATTTATTTACATTTTGAAAAGAATTTGATTTTGAAAATTTCGTCATGGTTTTGTTTACAAATGGTGATAACATATATGGTACACATGTATATACAGGCATTATAACGGTATGTTGAATGCATTTAAAGGGTTTTGGCTTAAAATGGTGGGTTGCCATACCAAACACTCAAACCCTGGTCTGTGGAGAGGTCCGTGCCAAACATGAGTAAGGTCGGTTCCTTGTACATTCCCTCGAGTAGTGAATGCTCTTGATACAAACATGAGTAAGTTTCACGGTATGGTTGACGTTAATCGCTATCTATCAATAGGCCCAGTTAAGAATTTGGACCGTCCGAACGGGGCGATTGGTCGAATAGGGTTGGTTATAGCCTCGGAAGGCCGAATAAAACGACCTAAGAAGGTCGAGTGATGAGAACCGACAACTGTCTCGTATAAACTATTCCCTAACCTTGTTCAAGTTTCACCCTAGGTAACACGTAAGTGTATCATCCCCAGCGGAGTCGCCAAACTTTGGACCATGCCACTCGCGTAGCGCGCACCCGCGCGTTTGGAAAGCTTTAAGGCGGCGGCACTGCATCCACGGACAATAATTAAAATTACAATAATTGAAATTACATCAATTACATCTCTTTAGTAATCCATGTCAAAAGTACGTTTCAAGACAGGTTTTAGAAGAGAAAAAGAATTTAGAAAATTAAAATATGAAAATAGGTCAGATTAGAAGTGATAATAAGAATATTAGTAGATTTAAACCGTAATTAGGAACCTACGTCAAAGCGAGAGCGAGTTTAGAGGCAGGAGCCACCTCAGAACAGCCGCAGCATCTGCTGCGTCCTCTGGAAGAGGCGCAGCAGATCATACGTCCGTTCTTAAGTTGGATTCTGACTGTGAAGTCAGAATCGCGGTTTGTTAATATTCGTTGGTTGATTTAGGATTTGATTATCGACATACAACTCGAGTGAAGGTAATTTACAGATTACATGCATCTAAGATAGTCAGTCATAAAGCGATAAAAGAAAAAATTAAATTATTACAATGGTTTACGATTACATACGATGTCGGATTTTACAAAGATCGAAACATGGATGAAACGAATGAAAGATGGACGAAAACTTAACCTATATTTCAAACGTGAACTTCAGAGACTTAATACGGACAAATCGAGTCTCTAAAACTCGGATTGAATTAAAACGGCGAAAACCCGCAAATATGAATTATTTGGGATTCAAGGTGAATTAATGTTCATGATTAAAAAGGACTTGTGAAAATACGATTTACATACTGATGTAATGAAAGGATTTAAGAAAAGACGAGAAAAAAGGAAATAAGACAAAGAGGAACGAAATTATAGAGGAACGAGGAAGAAGAAGAAGAGCAGGAACTGCGAGCAGCATCTGGAAGAGGCGCAGCAGATGCTGCGATCCTTCTAGAAGGCGCAGCAGTTGCTGCGATTCTTCCCTTCGTCATTACAGTGCTATTTCGCGAAAACAAGTTAAAGGTTTGATTTAAAAGTCGATTTTGAACGTGCTTTTGACATGGATTTTACAATAATAACTTACAGTAAAACAAATTACAATAGAAAAGTGGGATTACACCCTCAGACTTACATGTTTGATGAAACGAGATTGACTAAGTTATCGTTTAGTGATTGCTCGACTCGAATATGCGTGGAAGGTGCCCTCGTAGGAGGATTTAGTAGATTAATTAGGTTGATTAATGTGGAGTTGGTCAAGTTGGTCGGTCTATGCAACGTGACCGGTACTCAGAAAGATCTGAGCTTACGTGGTCGATTGATCAAGCACGTAGGCGTCGTTAGTAGGAACAATGTCTAGAATGCAAAGAGAGAAGAGAAGGGCAGACACTCGCGTGAAGAACATGGAGGCCGAAGGTCTCTATTTATACTAAAGTATGTGAAGAGTTTTGGAATGACACGGATTTAGAAATAAATCTCGAGAATATTCTGGAAATTGCGAAAACAGGCCTGAAGAAGAGACGCAGCAGCTACTGCGACCCTTCGAAGAGGCGCAGCGGATGCTGCGTCCTTTCTCCAGCGGTTTCCTCCTCCGCAAGAAAGATTTTCGCGTTTGATTTACGAATTAGGGTAGATTTACACTTCCATATTCCGTCAAACACAATATTTCGGTAAATATTACTAAAAGATATGGTTTTTAATTAGGAATAAATATCTAGAGTGTTCTAGAACATTCCGGAATATTCCGACTCGGCATTTTAAACGGTTTTTAGAAACTGAAGCGGTTTTTGACCCGGACTCCAAATGAACTCTAATTACTGTCAAAACGACCGTATCAGTGCGTAGATGACGACCAAGGGGTTGACTCAAGTGTTTGAGCTATCACTTTATCGGTAAACTTATGGACTGTCGTAAATCGTTTCGCGTAAACAAACATGCGGCCCAATCATGACTAGGTGGTTGGCGGAAGGTGTAGAAATAAGGTATCTACACTCATATAAACTTGAAAATATAAAATCCGATGAAATAAATTTCATTTATTTCGAAACGAAAACAGATAATTTAAACTTCATTTAAATTATAAAACCGTCAATTAAATACCCGCTTTGCATCACAAAACGAAATCTACTAATGAGCGATATCAATAATAAACATGTGTCCTATCATCATCGGGTGTTGGTCGGGATTTCTGTAAATTCCAATATCGACGGATACGGGTATCTACAATTATTTGATATCTAATTTTGGGTTTAATAAATGTGATTTTATTCCTAGTACGGGACTTTCAGGCGGTATTTGGTTATTTTGGAAAGAGTTTATATCCATGACTTTTTCGATAAATGTCATACTTAAGTCGAAAAGATTCATTGCTTGTGAAGTGTGCGACTTAACGAAAAATGTAGCATTTTGCCTTATTTTTGTTTATGCTCCCGCTCAACTGGCTCACAAGTCGAAATTTTGGAATGAGATTCAAAATTTTGTCCTTAACCTTTCTTTGCCTTTTTTATTACTAGGGGATCTAAACGAGATTAAGAGTCCTAGTGAAAAAGAAGGAGGTGCAAAGGTTACTAATGCGCTTTGTTTAAGATTAAATAATTTCTTAAGTAATACTAATTGTGTTGATCTACCCTTTCCGGTAATTTTTTTACTTGGAGAAAAAAGAAAACTGGTTCTGAAAATGTTTTTGAAATCCTTGACAGAGCCTTAACCTCTCCTAATTGGATGTGTATATATCCAAACATGGGTTTGTCCACCATGCTTTCACTAGCTCGGACCATTATCCGATCTCAGTGAAGTTTCATAACCAAAACCTAACTCACAAAAAGCCCCTCCTTTTCGTTTTGAAATTATGTGGACTCTCCGGAATGATTTCAGGAAAATGGTCAAAAGTTGTTGGCAATATCAGTTCCCTGGATCGTATATGTTTTGACTTTCTCAAAAATGCAAATTTTTAAAACAAAAGGCTAAGAAATGGAATCAGTTCACATTTGGAAATATTTTTAGACAATTTTCAATTGCTGAAAAAAAGTTGAAAAATATAAAAAAAAACAACTAGGCTCTTCCCATATTACCGATTTAGAAAACGCGCAATTGAGATGGCTGAAAAAGCGTGATGCACTTCTTGACTATAGACGTGTCTATTGGCAACAGAAATCTCGTATAAACAAAGCGAATTTTGGAGATACCAATACCAAAAAAGTTTCAAAGTTATGCCACGATTAGACGAAGTAGAAATGGCATTAAGCAGTTGATAAATAAGGATGGTGCTTGTATTACTGATAAAGACCTTATTAAACAAGAAATATCGGATGAGTTTAAAATTAGATTCACTAAAAACCATCTTTGTAATTTCAACAAGAATGAGGATTTTAAGAATATTAATGGATTAATTACAGACGAAGATAACAATCTTCTTACTAGTAATATTAGTATGTATGGAAGAGGTTAAACAAACTGTGTTTAGTTTAGCCGCAGATAAAAATCCAGGTCCCGATGGATTTCCCGCAGAGTTCTTTCAAAAATATTGGGATATTGTAGGAAATTCAGTTACCAAAACGGTTTTAGCATTTTTCCATTTAGGTAAATTACTAAAAGAAATTAACCATACTTTTATAGCATTGATCCCTAAAATTGATAATCCTCAAACAGCAAACCATTTTCGCCCTATTAGTCTTTGTTCAACAATTTATAAGATTATTTCAAAAATCTTGGCTAATCGTCTTCGTAGTGTCTTGCCTAAGATCATCCACCCGTTTGGAAGGTGCCTTTACACCTAATCGCTTCATTCAAGATAATATCCTTTAAGCGCACGAGATTTTTAACCCGTTTAAACATAAAAAAGGTAGAGAAGGTTGGATTGCTATTAAACTTGATATGGAGAAAGCGTACGATCGACTAGAATGGAACTTTATTAAAGGAACGTTTAAACAGATGGGTTTTAAGCATAAGTGGATTTCCTGGATCTTAGAATGTATAAAAATTGCTTCTTTCTCGGTGTTAGTAAATGGAACACCAGGAGACGTGTTTAGACCCACCCGAGTAATTCGACAGGGAGACCCGCTTTCGCCTTATATATTTATTACGTGCACCGAAATTTTTGCAAGATCATTACAAAAAAAAATAGCGATCTTAGTTCTAGTGATATTGGTATTCGAATTGGATCTGGGGTGGAGAAAATCTCATCTCTTACTTGTGCGGATGACACTATAATTTTCGCTAAAACATCTAATCAGAGTTGCATAACCATTAAGATAAATTTTGCACGATATCGGGACAGTTTGTTAATTTTGACAAATCTACGTTTCAATGACTAGAAATGTTGACCGCACACTTCGTGAATCCTTTAGGGGCATTCTTCGTATGAACGAGGAGGCTCATTTAGGTAAGTATTTAGGATGTCCTATTATTGACAGCAGAGTGACTAAAAATATGTTTGAAAGTATTATTCAATCTTCTTGCACTCAATTATCGAAATGGAAAGCGAATTCATTATCGCTAGCAGGTAGACTAGTTTTGGTCAATGCTAACTTAGCCTCAAAGGGAACTTTTCAAATGCAAAGCTTCCTTCTTCCATCATCAATCCATAATAAATTAGATAAAACTAATAGAGACTTTCTCTGGAGTAAAAATCCTACACAACGCTCCCCTAATTTGATTGGATGGCATAAAGTTTGTTTACCAAAATCGGTTGGTGGACTAGGCATAAAACCTTCTCAAGCCGCTAATAAAGCTTTTCAAATGAAACTTTTATGGAAAATCCTTATGAATAAGGAAAGTATATGGGTTAAAGTGATAACTAAAAAGTACTTGAGAAATTGTTCACTCCTTAACCATTTAGCCTATAAGCCTTAGGACTCTTTTTAGCAAAGGCCTAAGATGGCAGGCTAGGTTGCACGAAAACGGACACGGACACGACACGGACACGGGACATGGCAGTCCGATTTTTTTAGGACACGGCAATAAAAAACCAATATACATATTAAAATAAAGGGAATTTAAAGCCCATTACAACCAACATCTAAACAATGGTCATTTGAAGGTCACAAAGTCATAAAATAACCAATACTAATCTTTAAAATACGAGTTATAATACGATCCAAAGTTGCACGGGATTAATAAGATCGTAACCATACATCGAGTTGCACGAGATTATCCATGACCTCGTTCCTCGTACATGACATAATAGGGCCAAAGAGCCGTCTCAAACCGGCCCAACTACAACTCTAAATAAAAAACCAAAAAACAGAGATAAGATCAATTGACAATTACTATCATCTTCCATATGCTGCATCCTTCAAATCGCCAATAAAAATCTCAATTTTCCCCAATTTATCTCCTCCTTCTTCACCATCATCTTAATCACTTTCAACTCCAACCACTCCTTCTTGCTCCTCCACCACTACCACCGCAACAACCACCACCGAAAAAACCATCTTAGTTCATCACCTTCAACTACAATCATCTTATTTTCTATGTAATCGTTTTCTATGGAAACATGGCAAGTATTATAAATTAAAGTAATTAGTACTTAGGTTAGTCGAATTGAATGAAGTGAGAGCATAAAACCCTAGATTCAATTTGGGGAAAAGTGGAAAACCAAACCTCTCGGCTGCCTTGAGGGAGTGGACGGCGGCGAGATCGAGGCCAGCGTCTGGGTGGACTTGTCGGAGGTCGGCTAGTCGTCGGCCGTCGGTATGGTCGAAGAGGAGCTTCTAACTTGAAAGAATGCAATGTCGTGAATGAGAAAGTTTAAATTTTGTTTTGAGAATTTCCAATTAGCCGTGTCCAACCTGACACGGACCGTGTTCGTCGTGTCTTGGCCGTGTCTAGGACGTGTCGTAATTAAATTTAAACCAAGGACACGGTCCAACACGTGTCGAACACGTTTTCAGGCGTGTCCCACGCGTGTCCGTGTCCGACACGGGAACGCCCAAAACTAGGCGTGTCCGTGCAACCTAGATGGCAGGTAGGTAATGGTAGCAACATTAACTTTTGGTCTGATAATTGGGTATTTTCTCACCCTCTAACGAGCATTATGGGTGGTGATGATAGTAACTGTCATCTTAATCTTTTGGTTAAAGATTTTATAACATCTGATAAACAATGGGATGTTTGTAAATTATCCAATTTAGTGAAAACTGATATTGTAAACCGGATTACTAATATCCTAGTGTCACATAATGATATTCCAGATACCCTCCTCTGGGGGTTATCCGTAGATGGAAATTTCTCTTCCAAAATAGCAACATGGTTAGCGCAACGTTTGTTCGATCAAGCTCTTGAAAAATGTGAAATTCAATGGATTTGAAAACTGAATGTTCCTCCAAAGTTAAAAAATTTTCTTTGGAAAGGTTGTGTTGACGGGTTCCCAACGAAAGGTAGGTTGCTCAAGAGTCATATTAATGTCTCACCTCATTGTGTTTTATGCAACTATCCTATTGATAATAAAGATCATTTCTTTTTCAAATGTCCTTTAATTGAGTTTGTTATCCGAGACACGAACATTATTAGCTTCAATATTTTTTTGTCAAATTATGATAATATTGCAAGTCAAAGCTTTATAATGAAACTCAATTATCTCAAAGACTTAATTCCAAAAGATGATTTCATTAAGATTATCTTTATTTGGTGGAATGCATGATTTTATAAAAATGACATTATCTTTAACAATGTACATATCAATATCAGCGAACTTATTACTTTATGTAATAATAGCATTAAGATGTGGAATGAGACAAAACATAAAGATCTCAACAACTCCGAAAAAGACGAGTCAACTAGAATCAAGTATAGTAAGGAAGAAATCTGGTGGGAGAAACCTACAAACAGTTTTCTAAAACAAAATTTTAACGTTTCGAGAATAGAAGGTAATAAAGCTGCTTTAGAATATTGTATAAGAGACCATAATGGTAATGTCGTTTTATTAGGAGCAAAAAAGTGCAGATCTAATAGTATTCTTGTTGCGGAAGCTCTCGCTTTAAAAAAAAAGGGCACTTTAGCAGCTAAATACTTAGAAAACTTAAAGCTAATTGTGAAGGGTGATAATTTATGTGTTATTAACGCAATTCGTAATACTTGGCAAATTCCTTGGAAAATCTCTAGCATTATCAAGGATGTGAAACTAGACCTTCATTTTTTTTGATAAAGTAATAATTAAACATTGCTTCCATTAAGCCAACAAGGTTGCTGACTCTATGGCTTCTATTAGACATTCATGCCCAATTCTTTTGAGGTGGTTTGAAAACCGATGCCTTCTACTTACCTCACTCATTCGAAAAGATGAAATATGTTGGTCTTATTCCAGAGGATCAATCTAGTTTTCTCGCCTTATCAAAAAAAAGCAAAAAAATAGAGTAATATTATTGTGAATGCTTGGTATTATATTCGTCTACAGATGTTAAACGTACATGACAATATGACATGTTACAATTAACATATATGGGACATATTGTCGAATAAATTAATTTAGAGAACGACAAATATACAACAAAAGGAAGCGTGACGTTAACTCAAATAATTTTACACTTTGCTCAAGGCCTCGGCTTTCACCTCGGCCTTTTTTTTCCGAGCTGAGGGTCCTTAGAACCTTTGACCGGGAAGAGCAATTCAATACATGTGAATAAGAAATAGAAGCAATATCGGAAAGACTCGACTCCATACAGATTGCAATATGAAAACAAGTCAAGACGGTAGAAAATCATTGTGATAGCAAACAGGTCGACAGTGGATCATATGGCTGGTGACTGGGAGAAAGAGATGCGTAGGACGCAACCATCAAGATTGCTAGCATTCTTACACACAAGGGCTTCAGTTGCCTGCTCCTCATTATCAAACAACACAAGGGCTTGTTTCTTACCATTAGTCTCAAAAACCTTGGAGTTGAGAATGGTACCATGCTCCTCCAAGTGACTCGCTATATCTTCCTCAGTGATGTCTTGGGGAAGCGTGGCCACGTGGATCATTTTCGTTGGACAGCAGCAGTAACGGTAGTTTTTGGCCGCGTTGCGATGGAAACGGTTGAGGTTTGAGTTTAGATATTCATGAGTGTCAGCTCCGGATATAATTTGAGGGTATCTTGAATAGTTGACATCCAACCGCTTGCCAAAAAGCGTTGCCCCCTACATAGTAAGAAATCATACAAGGATGAGGACACGAGCGAAATATGTTATTACCTCATTCCAAAAAAGATTAGTCACTTACTTTTTATCGTCTGATGGAATAAAACCAATGCAATTCTCCATAATTTTCATTACGTCATAAGCAAACCCTTGTGTTGTGGTATTATTTCGTCAACGGTTGATACATGGCTAGAGGTGTCAATGAAGTCACTTGGTTCGGTTATGGTCCGGGTCAAAGCAGATTGGGTCATATCGGATTCAGGTTACAGTTCACGTTGGGTCATCGTCGGGTGACAAATCCGGTCGAGGTTCGGCTTACTATCCGATGAGCTTATCCACATATATTTTATCTTAATTATTTAACTTTGGATTGATAATTTCATGTTGAAGCCATTCATAGATGTATTTATTTAAGTTTTAGTTAACGCAACTAAGGTGAATGTCAATCTGGTCTTAATTGGACCATTATTAAGCTTATTAGCCATCACGTCCTCCATCAGACACAGCCAATATAGGGTCACAGGTCGGTTCAGGGGTTGGGACAATGAGATTGTTATCGATTGTCGGTTTAACCTCGGGACGGGTTGAGTCGGATGCAGTTCATCACAATTTTGGGTTATATCGGGATGGGTTTCAGCCGGTTAGTAGAAAATTTAAGTACACAACTGCTTTCTGACATGTTTTGCACACCTCTACTTTAAGTATTTTTAGGAAATGCAGCAACTATGTGCAATATTTTTCCAAAAAAAAATAATTTATCCAATTTTCTCTCTTATAGATAATATATACTTTCTAAGATTAATTTGAACCACAACATGCATAAACATTTAACGTCAGCCACTCTGTATCTACTATCCCTATTATTAAAATCCTCCATTCATGCTCAGTTCATGCTTCTTTGTTAAAGGCAAACTGGGGCACGACAAAATAAGCTCAACACAACGTAAACTTCTCAGTGCACTCATTTTTAGAAGTATGACGAAGTACACTTGAAAAATAAAAAAAATTAAATTTGACATGCCCTGGCACATGGGGAAAGGATATTTAACATATTTTATTATGTATGCTGATAATTGCATGGTTCCCATACTCGTACCTTGAGAAAGTGAACTGCTAATTCAGCTTGAAAGCCATCAGCCATCTGAATTAGAGCATGATCAGGTTTATTACGAAGAATTTTGATCCTGACAATGTTCCCATATAGAGAGAACAAATTAAAAAGCTTGTCCTCGTCTATTCTCTGAAACAATTGAATTAAAAAGTCGTAGATAAGTGTATGGACAAGATGATGAACTGACCAAATTACAAATCTGCACCGACTTACATCAGGGTTCAGATTAGATGCAAGGAGTGTACACCTGTCATTCATTCCCGTTATTCCAGGAGGTAAAACGCCTCCAAACGCAGCTACAACAGCTGCATGTTTTCCCATCTAAACATGAACAAATAGGTGAGGATGCTTACAGTCTTGGTAGACAAGAAGAAGCAGAAAACACAAGTGAATATAACACTCGAGTGCAATAATATCTGTACGATATTGGGGCACAAAGCCATAATGTTTAATTCACGTTTCAAGCAAAGCCGCAATAGATAATGCTAATATTATTGTTGTCAATTTTTCCTAATATTAATATTTGAACAAGAACTGACTACCAAATGCGGCAAATTATCAAATCTACTCCATTCTGATATGTCAGCAATTCATGTTACTCCAAAATCTATGTTTTAAAAACTTAGGCTTGAATCCTAATACATATATCTATTTAGCAGAATCATATCATATACTACGTGATTTTTTACCGAGCATAACAGAAAGAGCCCTTATACATGATACATGTAGAAATATAGTATATAGAGGTAGAGTTTTTCTAAATAATTGGGTGAATTACTGGTAAACTAAAAAAAAAAAAAAAAGATAAAGATAAAAAAAGGTAAAGTTTCACATCAGATTATAATACTAGTTGATGAGAGTTGCATTGAAAGTGAGCCATTTTGATTTATTCCATCGTAATCCAGAGTCAGAGTAACGAGTCTTATGACCACTTATATGACAAATGCATACACCTGTTTGTAAATATATGTTTTCCAATATTCATCCATAACACATAATGTATTTGCCTAATCACCACA
>JAGPOY010002438.1:0-14833 GCA_018983105.1 Silene uniflora | reverse complement strand
GGACACCCGTTTTTAAAATAAACAAGGCAAGGAGTCCAACTTGCAACATACAAAGTCATTCTCCAATTTAGGACCCTAGGATAAACATCCTAGCAAGTGAAGTATTACAAGTCTTTATACTCATTCGACAATTCAGCAATATACTCAAACTCATTGGTAACTCAACTTTAGCTAACCAATAATATATTAATTCAAAAGAACAAGCTAACATGGCTCTAAAGGGGAGTCAAGTTCAAGTATAAAAAGAAGCAACCAAATTCATCCAATTCATCCAACATTTATAATCTTACCAAAAGATAAACCCTCGACCCAAGTCCCGCAACGGGTCATTGGTCAAATCGAGGCTGACCGGTTTCAAAAACCTAGATTGACCAAACTCATTTGGTCAACTGGCCCAGATCAGAGTCTTGGCCTATTTCAGCCCACAACACAGCAATTACCACAATATTGTTTTCATGTCATTTCTAACTTTTGTCATGTGAAACTACAGTCATAAAACTAAACTATGTCGACTTACGAAATAATTAATTCGACGGATAAATTTACGTGAAATAATTTCTCACAAGGTTAAAATCGTCATACTTTAACAATACATCAACAACAAACCCAAATACCGCGTAATTGACCCAAAACCCAACTCAACCAAACCGGGCCGGACCCGGGCCGAGCCTGACCGGGCCTGACCGAGCCTGACCGGGCCTGTTTCGGGCTCATTTTACGGATGAAAAATTCGTCTTTTCGCTAAAAATCCATCTTTCTACATCCAACATCCATTTTATGCAACAACAATAATTTTCCAAGGCTTATTTAACAAATATAAGGCATAAGAGGGTAAATTTACACTAACATAATTTCATGTAAACAATCAAAATTCACCAAAACACATAATGCTCACATCAAATATAACATTTAATCGTCGAGTAACTCGGAAATGTTACCTTAAGCTAGAAAAGACAAAACATAAACTTGAGAAAACTTCTAAAATGAAATCTACTCTTCTTCTTCAATCACATATGGGTCTCCTAACTCATATTCATACCCAAGACCTATAAGAAACACAAAAACACAATTATAAGCCTTAAAAATCGAAACCCTAGAAAATTTGTCTTAAGACAAATTTGGGGGAAATGAAAACAAATGGTACCATTAGATGGGGGACGATTAGCGGATTCCAAAACTATAAAACTTGTTGAATTTGGATAAGTATTGAAGATTTTATTGAGGTTTTGGTGATTGTAAGGAGATTTGATTAGGTTTTTAGGTGGATTTTAGAAATAGAGAGAAGATGAGGGAGATTGGAGAAATTGGAAATGAAAATGAGGAGAGAGAGGGGAGGTGTGGCCGGGTAGGGTGAGGTGAGGAGAGGAGTTTGGTTGTTTTCAATTGTTTACGTTTGGTGGTTCGATGAGATGGTAATTAGCAAAACGCAACGGTCGTCGATTCCGAGTACGTCAAAGTTTCTAAACGTGTTTTTACTAAAAGATTGAGTATTTACATGACCCATGACACTATCCCCTAACATGACGAACATTAGAAATGGAAAAACTGAAATTTTACGTCTTTCGCTAGAAATTGGTTTTATCAAAGTAAAATGTTAAATAATGGTTTGAAACACTTCAAAACATTTCTAAATCATCTTAAATAATTACATTACTTCCAAATAAAATAAAATTATATTTTGTCATATTATTATTATTTTTAATAATTAAATATTTAAATTAAAATTGATTAAAATATTATTTTTATTGCGAAATAAAGGTCTTCGAAATAACGGGGTGTTACAATCATCCCTCCTTTTAAGAAGTTTCGTCCCCGAAACTTAGAAGAAGGAACGTTGTATATATATGTAGGTATTTCTTTTTACATTAATTTCACAAAATCTTCCGGAAATACAAACGTATGAAAATATAAGTGTTCTTTCAATGGGACGAAGACATCCTCGTTGATCAGGCGAGAACACCAACATTCCAAATTAGAACAAAATACACTTTTAGACCAACGAATGAGAAAACCAATCATCGAACGTCTCCAATGACGAGCTTTAACACTCATTGATGTCAAAACCAAAAGAAAACGACAATCCACTCAAATTCTCTTTTGAGAAAGCCAATTTGAAAACAAACTTTCATTTTCAACTTTTAAAATGAATAAAGCTTTCTCAAAGCAATTCGAAAATTACAACGAACTCAAAATTTGTAACTCGACTAGGTTAGAAATTGTATAAAAAGAAATCAACTTAAGCATCACAGTTAGAAAGCAAGAAAAGACGTACAGACTCAACAAACACAAACAGCAAGACAAACCTTTAAGGGTAGAGAGGTAGGAACGGTAAAGGTTTATGGTCAAAGAGGAGGGAAACTAGACAATAAGGGGTCGCCACTCACTCAGCACATGAACAACCACGTCATCCGAACGGTTCCTCACACATCCATAGCAACCAAAATGATAACCACAACACTTCTAAATATTTCCCCAATCTAACCTACTTCACTTTACTCCTAAGCTATCCCAAAACAAAGCACTTCGCCACAATCGTGACTTAACAACTCCCAACTATCACCTGTATATCCACAACACAACTTCCCCGAAATCAAGGTTAAAGCTACTACAACGCTATATCCATCCAAGGTTCTTGATTTTTCTAACATCCCAAAACAAACAGGTCTTGTTATACATCCCGAGCCAAAGGCATAAATGATGGCATTCCCCAAAACATAACTATTATCGACCATAGTGTTACGAGACCTTCATTTAAATCATCTAACTCATATTAGCTCAAAATCAATCGATCCCAACAATTAATTATATCCCAAAACTTTGGCTATTGAATTACATTAACTCATATTAGCTCAAAATCAATCGATCCCAACATATAATTCTCCAAAACATAACTATTATCGACCATAGTGTTACCATTGCAGGAGAATTCACCTTGCCTGCTGCCTGGTTTAGCATGCTGAAATCAGGATCCTCAGGATAGTGCTCCCTCATGCGCTTTTCCTCTTCAGCAACGCGCTCCGGCGTGATGGTCTCCTTCAAAGCCTGCTCCATGCCCAGGATCTTCCCTAGCCAGATAGCATGGGCCATGACATCCAGAGCTAGGTCTGCCATGTTCTTCATCTTCACCTCAGACGCCTGGACCTGCTCTGTCATGTTTCGAGCAACCTCCCTAGCCTCAGCGAGTTTGAAGACCTCAGCATACTGATGCTTCCTCATAACAGCCAGCTCGCTCCTCAGATCAGCAACCCTCCTCCTCAGGCCGGTGCATTGATCTTCCATGTCAGTCAAAGACTGAGCAAGCTCCTGGTTCTTGGAGTTGACAGCACGACTGCCAGCTAGCACCGCGCCCATCATCTTCCTGACATACAGGGAGGATTGGAGAGCCTACAAACAGAAATGTGTCCTCAGCATTCGAAGAATGACAATAAACAGTAAGAGAAGTAGCAACAAGGAAGGGTGGCTACCATGAAAGCATTGTGCACATCATTAGATGCCATCTCCTCGGCATCAAACAACTTGAAAGAGTTCTCCACGGCTGGAAACAGGAGCTGGTTTATTTCAGGCCAATAGGGGAGGACGTCAACATTGCCAAAGCCCTCAGGGAATTGTAGCGTGATATCATCGGCAATGGTGACAGGGCTCCCTGGAGGAGTAGGATGATGGCGCGCCAGATGAGACGCCTCTATGGGAACTTGAGCAGGATGAGCAGAGCGCAAGCGCACAGCAATCGGAGCAGTAGCAGCAGCAGCAGGAGCGGGGGCAGGTCTCTTGGAAGAAGAAGGAACATTAGGGCTCTCGGCAGCAGCCCTCTTCCTGGTAGCACTCTGGAGGATGGCTTCGAATGGATCACGTCTAGCACCAGCTGCATGTAAAGACAAGGATCAAAAAAATATCCGCAAGAACCATCAGCCGGTCAGAAATACTATCGGGCACAGAATACTTACAAGACGACATGCTGCGAGCTGAAGCTTGAGGACTGGCGGTCGAGGAGGCGGTAAAGCTTGGGAGATACTCTAGAAACAACCTTTCTTGCTGAGGAATGCAATAGAACTTATCTTTGCAGGCAGCAGGATTGCCAATGCGGACCAGGGGAGTAGGAGCTGCAGGCAAGCAAAAGAGTAAGACGGTGAGACAGATAAAACCAAGACTCAACAGCGCGAGGAAGGATGCTTACTCGAGTTGGGCTTCTAGGCCTCGAAGAGACCTTCCACATGAGGCTGAATAGAAGCTACCTTGAGGTAGAAGAACTCCCGGAACCACTTCTCATCCCTCGACTTTGAGGAGTGAGTAAAGATAGGCTCCCCAAGATTGCGAAGGGTATACTCGCCCCTCCCGAGCAACCGAATCTCGACTACGTGTGCCAAGTCTCCCAAGGAGATCCTGGCCCCAGTCTTCTCGCTCACAGCAAGAGCAAACAGGAGCACGCGCCATACATTGGTGGAGGGTTGAACCAGGGCGAAGTTGTTGGTGTTAAGAAAGTCAAGAACTAAGCGGGGAAAAGGGAATCGGAGACCGTACTTGAACGGATAGAGATACATGCAAACCCAACCCCGACGATAAACATCGGCTCTTTGACCCGGACCGGGAATGATGATCTCAACGTCATCCCCAAGACCAAGCAGCGCCTTAATCCGAGGAATATCGGCGTGGGTAAGGGTGGAGTCGCAATTGTGAGGGTCGACGAAAAGACGACGAGAGATGAATTGATCGCCCGTCGCTAAATCGTAACCGGAGGAAGACGAGGTCTGACCCAGATTATCCATATTCTAAGGAGAGAAAAGAGGGTGATTACCTGAAACTAGGCGCGACGGCGGTGCTCGGAGCAGTAGAAGATGGGACGAGAAGAAGGAGAGAAGAATTGGAAATTGGAAAGTGGTTGGAATAGTGATGATTGAGGAGTTAAGGGGTATTAATAGGCGGAGGATACCGAGGGGGTGAATAACAAGGAAGCGGGGCAATGCGTGTAGAAGAAGGAAAGAAAAGACTGCGCAGGATTTGGAAAACTGATAATTTCCCGCTCAATCAACGAAGACGAATCTCGCGCGAAATTATGGGGCAAACTGTTTGGGCATAATTTGCATGCCCGGCCGACTAGCACTAAACCCGTCGGTGAAGGAGAAAAGGCCCAACACTCTATCATATCGTATTGGGCCGAGTGGAGGAAGAAGCCTAATGCCCATTAACGTAGAAGGACGAGCAAGCTATGGACCGAGCGAGTAGGAGTCGGCACCCTAAGGCCCAGCAAGCAGCGAGCAGCCCACCAAGGGCTCGGCATCATGCGTGGAGGCGCCTCGAGGAGACTTGGAGGTAAAGCCAACTAAACCCTACTAGGGTTTAGTCCCTATATAAGAAGACGAGGAGGGAACGTGAAAATTCATTGAATTCCTTACGCATACACACACGAAACCCTAGCAATTGTACTAGCAATAATTAATCCTCTCGCTCATTGTACTCGTCTTCATTACAAAGCTAGTGCAATCCTTGGAAGGTGCCGTCCTTCCCGCGGTCGTTTCCCACATTGGGTTTTCCGCGTCACCAAAGGCCTCGTGTTGTTTATTATTTCGTTCTCTTTACGTATTATCGTGCATCGAATAACGCATAAGACCTATTTGACCTAAATCCCTAAAAATAACCTAAACAGGTGCCTCTGCCCCAGCCACTCCATATGTTGTTGAGCCTGAAGTTTCTGGAGAGAACAAGCCAGAGACTCCTGCCATCCCTACTCCTGCCGCTGAGATGGTCTTCATCTTCTTCAACGATTTTGAATTCAAAACGTGCAAAGTCTTGGAGTCTTCTCCTGCCAATCGTCTCAAACCAGAGTTTGAGAAAATTCTGAAAGACAAGAAATTAATTCCTGCTGACGCCTAGGTTTGGATCCCTTCCAATCAGGGCTGACTGGGGCTGCCCTGGTTGGTTCTGTATCCATGACTAGGCTTTCAGGGCCGGTGGCAAACTTCCTTTTTCTCCTCTAATAGTAGAGGTGATCAAGGATCTTGGCGTTCCTCCTTACCAGGCCATGCCCACTATATGGAAAGTGGTCCACTCCATCGAATTCCTATGTGAGAAACACAAGCTATCCTTCACCATGGAGGACCTGAAGAGCTGTTAGTCCCTGAAAACTGTCAGCCCAGGGAGATTTACTTTTAAGGCTAGACCTGGTACCACTTCTCTCTTCAGCGGTTTGGATAGTGGTGCTGACAAGGACTGGGCTGCAGGCTACATGTTCATCAGGACTAACTCGGTTGGGCCTGACCTGGCGTATCTTAACTTTGAAGCCTGCTTGGCTGGTAATTTCCCTGCTTCTTTCTTTTGTTTTCTAATTCATTTCCAATTAAACTGATTAGTGCAAAAGAAAAGCAAAAATTTAAATCTGATTGTACTTTTTAACAGTTGATGATTGGGCATCAAATCTGGAGTACCTCTCTGAAAGGGTGATTGCCTTCCTGGCCATTCCTCCTGTTGAGAGGACATGGCCTCTCTGTGCTGGAGTCGAGCGCTTTCCACGCTGCCTCAAGACTGAGAGTGCTGCCAGGCCTCCAAAGCCTGCTAAGGTCCCTAGGATCTCAATCTCTGGCAGTAAGAAAACACCTGCTTCTTTGTCTTTGATTAATGTGATTTTGATACAACCTGTTATACTGCTAACATAGTTCCACATGTTGTAGCTACCAGATCCGTCAACAGGCGTACCCGGTTTGAGACTGCTGACCTGAATGCCAAGCTGGCTCAGGTTAAGGAAGAGGAATCTCAGGGTTGTGCTGGTGCTGAGGCTGACAAGCCCATTGACCTGACCTATATTGAAGTCGTCCCTGAGATACCTCACATACCTCCAGAGGCATCCTCTGCACCTCTAAAGAGGAAACAAGATGAAGCTAGTATTCCTCCTCCTATTAGAGAGGTAAAAGCCAGGGTAGACAATATGGAAGCTGCTAGGGAGAAGATAGCCGAGTTTGCTGGCTGTATCTCTCCTTCTGCCCTGACAAATGGACCCTATGAAGTCTACCGTCAAGGTAGTAGCAATGGTGGACCATGCTGTTAATCAGGTGACAGATGCTCTGGGCTCCCTGGGAGAGGTAATTTTCTGTTCCTTTATTCCTTGTTCTTTGTAAATACTTTCGATTTCTTTTTCCTTTATCCTTCCAAGGGCTAACTCCTTACATTTCCAGGATGCAATTACTTGTCTGCACACTGCTTATCATGCTACCTTACTGGTGGCTAGGATCAACTTGCTTGATTCCGACCTTCAACGGTCAAGAGCTAAGAATTCTTCTCTCCAGGCTGACTTGGCTTCTTCAAGGGCTGACCTGAAGAAGGCACAGGCTGAGCGTGATACCGCCAAGCATGGGGTTGGGTTTGGCAAGCAGCTGCTGCAGGAGACCTTGGAGAGGATCAAAGAGCTCAACATGGAGAAAGACGACCTGGAGGGCAAATTGGAGGATGCTGCTCTCTATTTCTTCATCAAGGGCAAGGTAGCTGCCATGACTGAGCCAGTGGAGGCCAGGGAGAAGTGGGACCCTGAGGCTGAGATGGCACTAGCTGCCAGGAGGTACCCAGACCTGCACAACCTGGGCGAAGAAGAGGTGGTGGAGTCTCCAGAGGAGCAGGGTGCAGCTGGAGTGCAAGATGCAAGAAGTACCGAGCAGGCCAAGGTTGATGTCGCTGATGCTGCTTCTCAGGAGAAGCAGTAGTTTATTTTTATAATTCTGAATTTGGATTTGGCCCATCCAGGGGGGGATGTCCCTGGACAAACAATTTCGTATTTTGCTACTCCTCGTCAGGGAAGGTATCCCTGATGAGTTAACAATTTGCTGCCTTTGCCCCAGGGGATGAGGGCTTTAATGAAATATGGCAAGCTACCTGTTGGCTTGCGACGTTAACCTTATTGCTTTTTCTAGCGTAATCATTTGTTGCTTGTTAACCTGTTTATTTTCAAACCTGTTAACCTGTAAGGCTTATTTCTTAGCCTTTTGTCCTGCCATTACATTTGTAAGGCTGATGATAGGCAATCGCACACCTATGCAAAAATACCCTAGGCACAACAATTAAATGTAGTATATAGGGTCGAATCCACAAGGAAAAAGGTTACTATATGATGAATTGCTATGATGATTTTCAATCAAGGTCAATTAACGAGTGTTTGATTGGTTGGTTTGTAAAGTCTAAATTAATAATATGATTAAAGAAGTCTAAGGAAATTGTTCCACACATGCATTTCATATATAATAAACATGTCAATACTCAAGAATAGATAATAGAAATACAATTGCTTAGGCTAGACATCCATCTCTCGATATTAGTGTCAATCACCATAGAATGGATCATAGAAGCTCTCGCACTAAGTCACCACCCCCTTAACATATGCAAGGTCTAATTCATGTCCATGTTTCACAACTTATAGAAATGAATTAACAAGTCTAATCAAAGATTATGGCCATTAAACAAAGATTAGTCAAATAAAATGAGCATCTGATATAAGCAAAGGATTAGAATAATCTTAACTCAATAGTTGACATATTACATTACATTTTTATAGCATGGCTTCCCAATCCCTTAGGCAAATGGAACTACTCACTCATAATGTAAGTGAGTGGTGTGTGAATAACTAAAGAGAACAATATTATAAATTGTGATATAATGTAAATGACAATGGAATAATAAGACTAATGTAATAACGAAACAAGAGCGATAATAAACTAAGAAACGAATTACCGAAATTTAGATCAAAGCTTGTAAATAAGAACCAAAATTTAACCCAAGAACAATGTTTAGAACTTGTAAAGAACTTTGTATTATAATGTAAGAACAATTGAAAGATTAACTAAGAAATTACAAGAATTATAAGAGAATTTCTAAGTGTAAGAATATGATGAAATGTGATAAGAGATAGGTCAAAATGAGTCGTATACACCTTCCTATTTATAGTGGATAGGAAGTGAAACGTATACAAATGAGGAATGAACACTAGCCGTCTAGGGTATAGCCAACCCGATCGGGTTTGGTCGTCCCGATCGGGACCGTGGCTTTCTAGCCCGGTCTCCTTGATTCTCTCCTTAATTGCCAAGAGTATCCAATGTTCACCATAACTACGGTGATTAATCACCCGGTTAATTGCCTTTGACTCCTTAACCCTTCACCTTAGCATTTTATGATCTTCATATTTCATTTTGGACTTTCTACTTTGTGCTTGACTTTAGTTGACTTCTCATTTGCTTTTGTTGCATTTTAGTCCATCAAATAAGCCATGCAATCCATGATCATGCTCCATGCTTAGTCGATTTTGTAGCTCATACTTAGCCTTGTGCTTATAATGATCCATTTTGTGGTATTTTAGCTCATAAAACCAAATGTTCCTACAAAACATGTTAATTCCACAAGAAACACTAAAAGTACAAATGTTAGCTTAAAACACTAAGACAAGTGCTAATAATCAAGTAAAATGAAGCTAACAAAGGAGGTTAAAGTATACAAATTATGCACTTATCAAGCTCCCCCAAACTAAGTCTTTGCTTGTCCTCAAGCAAGCAATCATTCCTACCATTTAATCCCAATCGACTTGTAAGCATAAGACTCTTGTCCCTAAACCACAAGGGCATAAGGAAAAACAAAACATGTTTGAGATTTACATGGCGGCGTAGCGTAGAAAACTTCACATGGACTTTTCGGCCTTGCAAGATCTTTTGACTTTCAGACTCTTACGGTACACTCATATCTCATTTATATGTGAAAGGACATTTTGTGAAAGATCACCCTACAATCCTCGACTCATGTGAGTGTGCCCGCAATCTAATATGGTTAGCATTCAAATCATAAGTCAAAACAATCATAAGCAAGCAATGTTGAAGTCAAAAAGGGTTTAAAAGAAGGCTATTTGTAAGGTGGACAAATGATTATGGATTTGTGGAGTTATTAGCCAAGCTAGTAACAAGACCATGGGATTTGCTCATTCCAACCCAAATTTCCAATTTAGAAATCAATATCAATGACATTTGACCCCTTTTCATTACAAAGCATAAGTAGTCTCTCCAACATATTTTGTAAGCACATGAGAACTACTAATTTCTTCCTTCTTTTTTCAAAGCAATAATACATTTTTTCCTTTTCATTTCGTTTGCTTTTCTTTTAACATTTTTCTCATTTTTTTTCTTTTTCTCTTGCTTTTTCAACTTTCATATTGCACATGTTTCTTTTCCACAATGGTGTGTATCTCAAGTTCTTTCAATTTCGAGCTCCCAACAGAAAACGTTAGCCACTAGCTTGACAAGGGTAGGCAAGTTTTATGTAGCTTAAAGGATATTAAGATCAAAAGGGGGCTTAGAAAAGGCTAATTTATCAATGTGAAAATTGACTTCAAAATGCAAAGCAAAAATGAAAGCAATGCTTGAAAGAGATGAATAGGGAACCATACTTGTGCGTTTTAATGTAACACACACCATAAGGATACCTACCACTCACCTAAGAGAGACCGGATATGGATGCATCAGTCTTAAGGAGGCTCTACCTTCGTTTTTGTAGCTTGCCAAAAGTCAAGATCAAGCCTACTTGGTCCATGATTCATCATCCACCTACTATGTCAAGACATCCCCATGTTTGCTAAACCCCGTCGATAATAATCGAGTCAAAGCTATTAAGCACAACATGGGACAAATAATAGGACATTAGTAGGACAAGCAAAGAAATAAGCAAGAAAATCACCAAATTTTTGCTTAAAAGTGCTTAAAAATTCTCAATTCTCATAATTTCTACATGCAACTACACTACATGCAAATGCATTTCCCCTCCAAGCTAAACATCACATTGTCCTCAATGTGTAAACTTTTTTAAAAATCAATATCATAACCAAACGAATTGGCTCATAACATAAGGACAAGAGTTGACGTTTAATGGGTTGCGAGAAATCTATCTAAAGTGCAAAGAAAAAGCATACTAACCAAGCTAGCCTCCCCCAAGCTAGCATAAGCAAGGGAGGTTACCATCCAGGACCAAAGTAAAGAGCAAACAACCTAGGAATAGCCGGTCCCGATTGGGTTCAGGCCGTACCGATCGGGTTTGACCGGTTTTAGGCGCTTTGACTTTTGTTCCGTGTTTGCAATTTTAACTCCCTATTACGAAAGTTACGTCCCCGAACGGGAACAGTGACTTGGGACGACATTTCAGTTGCATGAATGCTCCATCTTGATTCCCAATGCCTACAAACACAACTAAAATTGTTAGCTTTGCTCAAAATGATAAATAAATCATAAAAATGCGAAAATTAAAAAACAAAAATAAATAAAGCTCGGGTTGCCTCCCGAGAAGCGCTGGTTTAACGTCCCGCACGACGAAAAGGATACGATGGGATTTTACTTCACTTGAGGGGTCACGAACACCTCTTCCACTATGCCAACCACGGCATTTTCATGGTAAACCTTCAAGCGTTGACCATTTACTTTGAAACGCTCCCCATTCGTTGCTTCCACCTCAATGGATCCAAATATGTTGACATTGGTGACGACATATGGACCGCTCCATCTCGATCTTAGCTTTCCCGGAAATAGCTTGAAACGGGAATTGAAGGTAATACCTTATCACCAACCTTGAATTCCTTATGGAAGATTCTTTTGTCAAGCCACCTCTTTGTTCTCTCTTTGTAGAGACGGGAACTCTCATAGGCATGGGTGCAGAACTCATCGAGCTCATTAAGTTGAAGGAGACGTTTGGCACCACTTAGCTTGGGATCCATGTTTAGCTCCTTGACCGCCCAATAGGCTTTGTGCTCTATCTCCACGGGGAGATGACAAGCCTTCCCATAGACCAACCTATATGGCGAAGTACCAATAGGTGTCTTGAATGCGATCCTATATGCCCAAAGTGTGTCATCCAACTTTGTGATCATCACTAGATCTCAGGTTCTTCTCTAAATATTTTCTTGTTCTAAATATTTGATATTCCCTTACAATAGCTTTCTAATTTTATGGCTCTGAAAATTTTATCAGCACTAAATATGTCCTGGCTCGGAAAATTTTTGGTTCTTAAATAGCTTTCTCATTTTCTGGCTTTGAAAATGTTTATTTGAAATACCACAATTTTATTTCAAGTAATTATGCACCCATTAAATTTTTTACGAAAATTAGGGTAATTTTATTAAGTATAATTATTATTGTTTCTTATTATTATTATTATAAAAACTGGGATACTTTTATTAATAACAACCAAAATGTTTACAAGAAATTGGTTGGGAGTCGAGACACAATCTGGGCTCCCACCCCCTTAGCAATAGTAAAGCTAAGTCGAGTAAAAATAAAGGCCGCAGCACGCGCCCCGGCATCCTGTGAGACAGAGTACTTCTGAATCCGCTTGAGCAGGGCAATAGCATCCACCCCCAATTCCCCCAACGAAGAGAAAGAGAAGGGCAAGAAACCATAACCATGCACCGAGCATAAGTCCTGGTACTTGGCGCACTTCCGTCTAGCAGCATCAACCACCACCCCACCGGGCACGAAGTCAGCCATCCCAGACTGAGTCAAAGGTGAAAACCCGACTAGATCCGCACACACATCCCGACCCCTGTCCTAGGAATAGAGCAGCAAATCCGCAGGACGCAAGGATCCGCCATTCCCATCAAGCAACCCAATATCCACTTCCCGACCAGCAGAGATCCAGGAGCGGAAGCAAATATCCATAAGAGTGTCACGAACAAGGTTATGCCGATATTTGACACCAACAAAACTAACACACGAGACAGCATGATCCCCATAAATATCACCATCGAAAACCCGAGAGCAAGCGGAACATGGCCCAGGCACCGAAAACAAAGGAATACCCAATCGATAACTGAGCACACAGCGGTATGTCCGCCTGTTCATAGTCTGACCCAACCCAGAAATAGGGACCGCACGCAGCCAATCCGACGAGTGACCACCCTGCTGAGACTTCCATAACGCAACCTGTCGAGGAGTTAAAGAGAAAACAGAGTCCGCAGCAGCAACAACCCGCGTGAAATATATATCTGCCAGCTTCTTCATAAGTTTGGGGGCAGCGATCTCACTAGGATGACGCAAAAGGTCAGAACCTGTTACCTCATTAAACACACCCAGAGCCGCATCAAAAGAAGGTCCAGAACCCGAGACACCAGAGGCCTGAAGGAGCATATCCTGTAATGCAACAGATTGCAACCGAGATGCCAAAAAAGCGTAGTGAAGGACATCACCAGCAGCAAACACACCAAGCCCTCCCCAAAAGCAAACGGTAAGGTGGCAAGCCGCCACTGCAAGTCACCAAAACCAGGGCCAGACGCGGTGACAATACGCTCTAAATGAGACCGAAGTGCCACGTCAAAGGAAGCCGAAGCGGCCCCAAAAGCCGCCGGAGGACAAGTACGTAAAGCAAAGTAAAGCTTCGAGATACCAGTACAAGCCCGCAGCAACAAAAGCTCACACTGGTGGTCGTCAAGAAGAGCGACGGAATCCATAAGCTCAATAGTCCGAGTCACTCTCCCCCGCACTAGCTCACTACTATAATCCTGACACATACTTATAGGGCCGCCAAGGACCCGGACACCCCGCTGCGACCTAGCAATATCAGGGGGGAAAACACCCAAAATCCTGCTCCGGGGGTTCTCTATAGGCCAGAAGACCTCGGTTTTACCGATGTTAAGATGAAGGCCAGATCGCGGACCCTCGGCCATAATCATAGCCAAAGCCTTCCCTACAACCAAGGTATCCCCAACAATCGTACCATCATCCAAGTACCAAGCCTGCAAGCTCAAGTCGAAAGAGTCCCTGAGCTTACAAACTAAAGGGTGCAACACCAACGAGAAGAGTAAAGGACCCAATGGGTCACCCTGCTGAACCCCCTGGCAAGACCATAAGCTGTGCTCACCATAATATAAACGGGCGGGGCGAGAATAACAGAACTCCACCCAACAAGAGAGAGCAGGGCAGTGACTACGTACCTCTCGTAACATGACTTCACGATCGACCATGTTAAAAGCATTCCAGAAATCAACCAAAAGCATGGAAAGGCCCACCTCAGCCCCACGACCCTCAACAAATCGGTTTATGGCATGCAGAATAGCTTCACCTCCACCGGAAACACCAACCCCGAACTGGAGTCCAGCAAAATAACCACTCAAAGAGGGACCAACCAGAAAAGCACCAACCTTGGAGACAAGCCTCCTCCAAATGGTACCCACAGCAATAGGACGAAAACCACCACCCGGTTTAACAAGTGGGGTGAGCGGAGCACTAGCAATATACTCACCAAGGACCTGTGGGCATTTGCCCTCGAGAAAAAGATTAACCACCACCATGATAGAGGCGATCGAATCTTCTTATTAAATTAATCCATATAATATTTAACTAAGTAAACAAGATAAAACAATATCTTTTCTTTACTTAAATTAATCATAAGATAATATGGTTAAGTAAACAAATCTATCTAGTAATATTTACAAGATAATAAATTACCTTATGAAAAAATTATAGAATCAATAGTTTACTTGCACAAGGACACAAACGGTTTATGTAGCACGAAACCCTAGGAGGCCGAAACTCTAGAAGGGTGGCGCGTATTGTAACACCCCCATATACCAAGGCCCCTTACCAGGGACTGCCCTAGCATATAAGGATGCTACCATCTCGGAGAACCGAGGTAGTGAAGATCAAAAGTAAACAATAAGGACAATTTATTAAAATGTATAGCAATGTAATCGTGTTACAACCAACGTATCTCAAAACAACATAAAATCCAATGTCTGACAAACTGAAAGCGAAACTAGAAAAGCGGAAGCTATGACTGGTGAACTAGACTCGGCTGTGTCCCTCCATCCGACTCCATCCATAAGATCACCTGCTAAAGT
>JAGPOY010002436.1:0-17511 GCA_018983105.1 Silene uniflora | reverse complement strand
AATCCAACATTGTTTGAAAGTTTAATTGACCTTTTGAATGTTGACTAAATTTAAGCTTATTAATTTCATATTATTTCTTATATTGTATACGAAGTATGAATTATCTTTGTGTATTAGGAGTCAATAACATGTTTTCCTGCATGATGAATCATAACTCATTACTCATCTGTCCTTGAATTAAGCTACGTATTACAAAGATTATGCATGGGAATCAGAGTTGAATTGGTGTTTGCCATATTGCGAATAAGTACGACACATCTTCAATAGTTGAGTGCAATTTGCTACTTAATTATATTTTACCCAATGTGAATATACATTGTTTTATATGTTTAATTTCTATTTATGGTTATTTTACCTAAATATTGGGTGTGAGAGTTCACTAACAATATAAGATAGAAATCGATCATATTTTACACGTCTAACTTTATCTCTTCTTAATACTCCCTCTGTACGGACCATTTATGGTGGTTATTATTGAATAACAAGTGGACCATAATGGATGTGTGTGATCAAATAGTCTACCAAAAATATTCCTAATATAGAAAGGTAAATAAATGAATGAAATATCCAAATGTAATAGATACAAAAATGACCAAAGGTAAACAAATGATCGAGACAGATATAAAAGAGTTTGTGTAATTGAAGGTAGTATTTAAAGGCTTAGTTCATATAAATATACGTATGCTGGAGGTAGAGTTTGTATCTATAAATACGATTTTAATTCGTATATGTCGCAGTTTGGGTTGGAATAGAAGACTTTGAGACTTGCTGATGAAGTCACACGTCCAATAAACTTGGAGCAGGAGAAGGAGACTACAATGAAATCACAATATCAGTTTTTTTATGTTTATTGTTAATTATTAAACAACTTAATTTAATTATAGATAGATTTTTGTATTAGACAAATCTTTTTATGTTTTTTTAAAAACTGAATTTAATTAGCTTGTTAAATCAGCCAATTAGATTGCATGAAAACAATAGCCAATCAAAACGCTCGAAAACATCCTCTTTTAAGTATATAGATAGAATCCACAATAATTAATACTCTATACAATCGAACGTTCAGCCTATAAGTAGTTACATGTAATATAAAATGAAGCCCGTAACATGAAGTCTCAAAGCAAGTTAGTTTAAAACCCAATCAGGTTTAAAAAAGTTACTCTTATATGTTAATAGAAGTTTATTTTGTCTTAAACATGTTTAATACCAAACAAATTAAATACTGGATTACTCTAAAAGAGTCAGTCGTACTTTTCTTTAGTATAATAATCAAAGTATGCGAAGCACAAATAATTGGTACGTAGTCTCTATAAAAGGCCATTTTAACAAACACCTCTTGATAATGCTCAAAGCCTCTATGAGTATATAACCCGGGCAACGCCCGGGGCTTGAACACTAGTACTTCCTCCATTCAACTCCACTCTACCACTTTCTTTTTTTCACGTTTGCCAACGCGACTTTTACACGCTAAATATCGTTAGCTATGTATTTGCAAAAATTATAAAAGTTAGATATTTTTAATGTACTCGTAAAGACGAATCAAATAAGATCCAACATGAATATATTTTCACTTACATATCGAGAGAAAATCGAAATCGAATACTCACTCGTAAATAGTGTACTAAAATGATATTGGTAGAGTGGAGTTGAATGGAGGAAGTATTATATATCATTTTCAAATGTGTGATTATACAATTATTCACGCACATCGAGTCGGTTTTGCTAGACCTGGAGTTGTACTCCAATTAAAGAAAGACGTGTTCTTATAAAATCCAAACCAAATCGAACCTCCAAGAAACAAATGGTAACGTTATAAAAAGGCGTTACATAATATTTGCTGTCATTTGTCTTACGAATCGAAGAACAAAGAGAGGAGATTATTAATTAGATAAAAGTCCAAATTTTCTGGGTTTCTCTAACACGTAATCTTCTCGATTCGTAACCCTAATTTCCCAGATCCATCCTAATTAATCAATCAATCAATTTTCTTTCCTCTATCTCGATTCATCAATTATGTCGTACGCTTATCTTTTCAAGTACATCATCATTGGAGATACCGGTATAATTCCAATTCTTTCTTCCGATTTTTTTCGGTTTTTTTTCGTATGATTTTTCGTGTTTTTCGTTGTAATTTGTTAATATTTATTCAATTTTGCAGTTTTGTGATGGTAATGTTGCGATTTGTTGATTTTTGGTTGATTTTTTGAGATTTGTGTTGATTAATGATAGTGCGTGATCATATTTGTTGCATGACGATGTAGAATCGTTGATCTAGTATTCTCGTTTGATAAATATTAGATGAATTGTCGGTTTTTCGATAAATTGTCGGTTTTTCGATTGTGTGATTATTATTCTTATGTTCTTGATTAGTAATTGCTTAGTCGAAAACTCGAGGATTTCAATCATTGCACAATTTCAGCTAGATGCTAGTCTCTCCGTCGCAATTATTTGTTTAGCTTTGATTAAAATACCCCTCACAGAGAACAAAAACTAAGCAAATGATTGGACGGAGAGAGTAGTCTATAGTAGTACCTATCTGTCTGGTTCGGATTTGCGATTCGAATGTGTTAGGTTTGTGGTATATCATTGGATGAATTGTGTTGCATTGTTTCAACTTGCTTGTGGTATACGACAACAACAACAACATCAGAGCCTTATTCCCAAAATGATTTGGGGTCGGCTGACATGAATCATCCTTTGGAATCGCCATGGGTGATCTCAAAAAGCGAAAATATAAAGGAAAGGACAAAAAAACAAAAGTGGAGTGAAATATAATACATAAGAGGGAAACTTTTAGAGGAGCTTAAAAATTAAATCGAGAATAAAGATTAAAACGATTTTGAAATCGAAGCGAAACTTAAGATAAAAGATTTTTGGTAAAAGAATGTAATAAATCCGAAAAGAACGAAAAGGTTTTTTTTAAAAAAAAACATTAAAAAACATTAAATAAAACATCCAATACTAAAAATTGTGTAAGATCAAAGGGTTTTAAATGATGGACCTAATGAGGGGATCATTCGAAATGGCGTTTTTTATATAGTCGATCAAACAGTTTGCTTAGTGTTGGATCGTTGTTATAAGACTCACCTTTTGTTTAAGAAATGGAGGAGAATGGAGGGAAGATGGGAAGAAATTGAGGGGAGAACATGAGTAGAGAAGAGTGGTCTCTTTCCCTCCACCTTACATGAAGTATTAGACACATGTCGTACATCCCTGAACGAAGATCGAATCTACCAGTCTATAAATGAAGTAGCTAGTATTACTAGCCAACTGTTTTTGAGATGTTACTCCTTCGGCCTTATGAAGTGTACTCTCTTCTTGGAGGAGTCGGCTGAGCTCATTTTATTTTGAATTTCATATGGTTTCAGAGCTAAAAACTAATCGTGTCTGGTATTGTAGGAGTGGGGAAATCATGTCTCCTTCTGCAGTTCACTGACAAGAGGTTTCAACCCGTGCATGACCTGACCATTGGTGTTGAATTTGGGGCAAGAATGATAACAATCGATAACAAACCCTTGAAGTTGCAAATTTGGGACACGGTTCGTATTGTTTCTTTCGTAAAAAGTTGTCACTTTAGTTGAATTTATATTTTCTGACATGCTTTTATTCTCTGTAGGCTGGCCAAGAATCATTCAGATCTATCACAAGGTCTTATTATAGAGGGGCTGCAGGCGCACTTCTGGTTTATGACATTACTAGGTATGTCATCTGTAGCTTTTTTCCTTTCTAAGAAAGCTCAATTGTAGATAGGATTGCCAATGCAGTTACATGCCTGCAGTTCTATGTATTGTACTTGATCATTGCAGACAGCAGTGATTAATGTGAACTCTCATATCTTTATTTCTTTTGTTGGAAATAGAAAAAAGAAAAGAAAAACTATTTCTTGCAGTATACCGTATCGTAAATGTTAAGAGAGTAACTTCATGTTTATATGGTCCCGTATTCCAGCTACCGTCAACTCTCAATTAATATGGTCTGTTGTTGTATGTTTGGGTGATTGTTCCTTTGATCATCTTGCTGTTGTGTTTATGTTATATACGAAGTAGTTTTCTGTCGTAAGGGTTGATCTGCTGAGTATCCATACATGTTGCATAAATATCTTCATTTTATTCCTTCTTGTAGTGGGTAAAGTTGAAGATATCCATACATGTTGCATAAATACTTGTATCCTCGCATGCAGGAGGGAGACATTTAATCATCTTGCCAGCTGGTTGGAGGATGCTAGGCAGCATGCCAATGCCAACATGACTATCATGCTTGTAGGCAACAAATGTGATCTTGCTCATAGGAGGGCTGTGAGTACTGAAGAAGGTGAGCAGTTTGCTAAGGAACACGGGCTGATCTTCATGGAATGTTCTGCAAAGACCGCTCAAAATGTCGAAGAGGTACTGAAATTTATCTGAGCTTACTACTAATATCTTCTTTATTGGATTATTTATGAGTGACTTCTGCTTTCCGGTCCACCATCTCACAATTCTCTTTTCTCAAGGCATTCATAAAAACTGCTGCAACGATTTACAAGAAGATTCAAGATGGTGTGTTTGATGTATCAAATGAGGTCCGCTTCTTTACTTTCTCTGACCATCACTATTGATTTTCAAATCTTGAGAGTAGTATTGTATACCTCATCATAATGGCTGTGTTTCTGTCTCAAGAAGTGTTGTGAGATGTCTATCTTGATTCTTGATTCACATTTTCCTTAGTTTACGTGTTGACTTTGAAGCTTTAGAATCATAGTTCTCTAAATTCTTTTCGTTTCTGATTCTCTTTCATTCTAACTGTTAGTTTTTACGTGTTGGGGCTTTATACTGCTTCTTGAAGTAATTATGGTCTCTTTTTATGTTCACTATCATTTTCTGCTTGTCGTCTTTTTCTCATCCAATTGAAAGTAGAATGCTGACGAGTTCACTGAGAATAACCAAATAAAATCATGGTATATAAAATCTCCGCAATTTACATGCGTAAGATCTGTGGTAAAGGCTGATGTATCACCTTTTAAGGTATCCGATTGATGTTAATGCAGTCGACTTTGTTAGTTTGATGATATAATCCTATGCTTGGTTACATTTCATGTTAAAACGGGTTAACTAACAATATTCTCTTAATGCAGTCGAACGGAATCAAAATCGGGTATGGAAATATACAAGGAAATGCAGCTGGTAGAGATGCTTCGACTTCACAAGGAGGAGCATGCTGTGGTTAAGACGTGACATGGCTCCTTTTCTATTGCAACGTAATTGTCAAGCTACATTTTATTGTTCTATTTCGGTGTGTTCGGAGCTCTCCTTGGGAAGATATGAATTGTGCACATATTGTATTTTCAGAGTCACTTGTATGTAATCAACGTTGGCATTACACTTGCTAAATTTGTTATTTTCTTCATTTTGTTTGGGAAATTGGATTTCATAGTTTCTGTGTATTACGGATCATCGTCAGAGATTAATAATTCATCTATGAGCTGTTTCTGGGATTTCTTACATTTCGGTCATTATTCTGAACCAGATCGAAATCATCCCACTAGTTATCTTTAATAGTAACCCTGATCTGATCTAAGATCAGGACTTAAATCGGAAATGGGAATTTGTATTTTAGGCTTAAGCGGTGTTTTAATGGGCTGTTTGTGACCGTTCTATGACAGTGGATCCTTATGGTCCCATAAGATGACGATGATGTTTAAGAAGATTAAAAGTAGTGGAACACAAGATGGGAAACGTATGTCATCATTCATCAAAGTATCTGCTCTTGATAATGGAGATTGGAGCGTTGGATCATTCGTTTCATTTGTGCCCATCACCCTATCTCACTACGTTTCCTTTGTAACGCGCAATCTAATATCAATTTGATTGCATACAACCGGTGAGGGTTTGTTCTAACTTAACAGAATACAGTCGTGTTAAAACTCATGAATGTGAGCATGGAAACGCGCAATCTAATATCAATTTGATTGCATACAACCGGTGAGGGTTTGTTCTAACTTAACAGAATGCAGCCGTGTTAAAACTTATGAATGTGAGCATATATACAATTGATACGTGTTCTAATCAACGAAATTGAGGAACTTAATCGAGTTAGTAAACTGTGATTGCCGCTGACTAACAGTTTACTAGTAGGATTGCTCATAATTTAGGTAAGTCCGTAGTGCGGTAATTCCTATTATACTTCGCTAAAAAAAAAAAAGTAATATGTCATTGGAAAGAACAAATAAGAAAGAAAATGCATTAAAATTAATATTAAAAATGGTCAATCAATTTTCCAAGCTTGTAAAAACAGACAAAAATCAACTAATTTATTTTGGCTTTGGGTTGAATAGAACATACTACCACAACTACTATCACTCTTTCCGCTTCGATTACTCCCTTCTTGATCTGTTTCCGACTCAGGCGGTCCAGGCTTGAACACGAACAACCCGTAACCTGATCCAGGACTGCAAAATAGCCAAGCATGGACATCCCATAATACTTGTATAGGTACCTTATTAACCACAACTGTCTCATTTCCGCGAAATTTCCACTGTAAATTCTTAACATGTACGAGAACAATACCATCAATACTAATCCACATTTCCGGGTCCTTTGTCCCGGTTGTCGAGCTCTCGACGACTATGTCGTGTTCTGTTCTCCCTTCAGCAAACCGAGCCCTAGTCGCAAAACTTTTCTTCGCATACACAATTTCTTTTTTCAATGCTTGTACAGCATCGACCAATGCAGGTCGTTTCTTCGTTTTCTTGTACGCTTTCTTTTTATAATCGCCTAACAAAAGTACAACCTCTTCGTCTGACACGACCGCAAGGTAGTAGTCCGAGCAGGGCTCTGGACTACTACCCGAAAATTTAGCTGACCGAAGATCCCAATGTACTTCGAGTTGGTGCTGCCCTTCCTCGATCTCAAACGACTTGTACCCTTTCCTACCCCAAAAATGCCACGGCTTTAACTCGACCTTGCACGTCGTTTGAGTGGTTTCAGACCCGCCTTCATATCCCTCAACCGTAATGGTAAAAGATATGTTCATTAAATTCTTAGACCATAAAACGCTTACGTTCCTCCAATAGCCTGCAATGTTGGCTAGGAAAACACTAGTGACCGTGCATAGGGAATTCTTAAATGGTATCGGCTCCTCGGTAACACGTTCGGGTGGCCCGGTTCGTGTTTGAGCTCGTATATATGATGACATTGTTTCAAAATGTGCATATAAATTGTGATGATCAAATGGATTAAAGGGTATTTCATAAATTGGACATCGGACAAATTCCGACGACTAGAACAGAATAAGACGATAAATACAAAATGTAATGATAAATACCGTCGAAATTCACCTAATTTGTTTATTTAATCAAAATAAATTGTGACGATATTATATATGTCGTTTTTGAATATTGATGTTTCGAAGTGTAAACTTTCGAATTAATGATAGAAAATCAATGGCAAAAAAAAGTGTATGAAGAATGTAAGTTAGGAAAAGAGGAATGAACAAATATGATCATTCATTCTTCGTGTTGTGTTTTCGGTGTCATGTTATTAAAAATAGGAAAATAACGAGAGGAAGAGGGATACTCAAAAATAAGATTACTTGCGTGGAGATAGTTGATTATAATTAGCTAATATTAGCATGCAAAAATATGCACCATTTTTAGACTTGTATGCTTGTCTAGAGAATATTCTTTGACTAGCAACTTTTCAAAAAAAAAAAAATCGATAATTTAAATAATCAAAAACTCGTTATTCTTTTGGTTCTAGATTATAGCTGAAATAAAGCAAAATGGTTCACTAAAGTGATTGTACTTCTTTCTATTGTGAATTAGGAGTATTAGTTCTTCTTCAATGCAGTTCTCGACGCAATTTTCATCTTAACTCGTTAAAAAACAAGGGTAGATGTTGAATGACGATTCTACGACTACTACAGGCTACAAAGAGTATGTGCTTTCGAAAAGTACTAGTACAAACTCTACACTGGTTTACCTTATATACACCAATGTTTACGGTCCTAATGCAGAAGGAAAACGCAACCAAACTCTACTCATCTAAATTACAAGACATAATAAACAAGCCGGAGTTTATTCATTTATCGTTTATTCATACTCAAATAAAGAGCCACAGAGGTGAAGCCGAAACAGCTAAATTGATAGTTTCCGACTTTCCATCCCTCTTCAGTCTTCATTTCATCTTTGTTTCATCCACCATGTCCTCTTCTGTTTTCCAAACCACGTCCTCCAGCGAACTTGAAAGTTTTTTGTAGAACTGCAAAATGAAAATCAGAGTTTTATAAGCTAAAGGGCGTTCCTTCAGGCTTCAACCTCTAGTTAGTTCTAAGGAAGTATTGTCAAATGTCAGATCAATAAAAACCTGTTACAGAATTTAGATTTTACTAAATGAGTAAGTGGGCTGGTGCGACAATAAAGTTATCATCATAGTTTGCGTAGCAGAAATGCAATGATAAGAATGAATTTTGCGAGAACATGCCTTATGAAACTCCAAAGTATCTCCTTTGGCTTTCCTGACCTCGACCAGATGAAGCGAAGGCGCCACTTGCAAAACCTAACAGAAAGCAGGTAAGATTATGCATTAAAGCGTGCCTTTCAAAAACGAAATAAACCAAGTATTGCATCGCACACGAAAAATATTACCTCTGTTGCAACATTCAGGTTTCCCTTCCTGCCAGCTTTCACATTTTCCAGCCTCATCTGAGAGAGAACAGAACGGAACCAGACCACAATTTAGGGTGTTCTCATATCAATTAACCGTCATTAATCGATATCTGAATTAAGTGTGTATATAACGTACACACAAGGTATACCTTGTAATTTTTCTTTTGCACATCAAACCCGAGAGGTCTAGCTGCTGCTTCAATCTTTTTTATAATCTCATTGGGAGGGCACTTGGATGTGAATCTTGTTTCTCTCCTCAAAACCTGCAGCAAAAACTAAACGACGTGATGAACAGCAAAAGAATAACTCAAACTTTAAGTTCAAACCAACATTTCTGAGATTTCTATCCAGAAGAACAGAACCATGTCACATATAGCCAAGTACAAAATTAAAGCTTTCACATTCTACGATATCCACGATTCCAGTTTCATTGATGAAATGTCCAACTAACAAACCTGGTCTGTGTCAAAAAGATTTCCAAGGTTTAGTCCTTTTGACATAGCTATCAACTCAAAAGCATTCATTGCTGTTGGCTGCTGCCGCTGTTCTTCTTTCTTCTCAGTTACATGATGTTCCTGCCAAAATATAAACCCGCAAGCAGTCAGTGGTACAGATGCGTCTGCAAGAAGAATATTCTGTGAATATATGCCGACTTACTTCTGAATCCTGGAAAACAGCCTCCACATCATCCAAGCTTGTGTCATCTTTGTCATCAAATTCAGGTGGCATATAATGTACTTTGAACCACTCATCCTCCAAAAGTTCAGGAATAGTGATGCGCTGACAATGTTCATGAACCAGGAAGAGTCAGGTCGACACGCATAGAAGGAATACTCATCCAACAAGATTATCATCCTTAAACACCAAATATAACATACTACTACATGAGTGCATTTTGTTTTCATTTCCTCGTATTTTACTCTCAGGAGTTAGGACTTGTATGGACCAGTGGTAATTATTAGCGGGGTAATGGAGAAAAAAATACAATGAAAAGTTGGAGGTAATAGCGGTAGTGGATAGATGAAGTAGATGAAGATAACTCATTACGGGCTAAATAAGTACCCACCATCCCCTAGGATAATCACCCTCATATGGGAGTAATAACCGTCTTTTATCAATTGCTCTCAGCTCCATTACCTTCATAAGGCCATAATAATTACCCTCGATCCATGCAAACCCTTAGTCGTATATATTATGCTCTTTGCATAGGGAGGAAAGGATGGGTCAAGACATTTAATATAACCCTTCTTCAAACTTATACCAGGGAGTGGTAAAGACTAATATAATGAGAGGAAAAGTCATGCAATGAATCTTGGTAAAAGCGTATAAAAGAACCAACGAGTTGACAGAAATAATAAGAACTCACTGTCACGGGATTGGGATCTAAAATTCGAGTAATTAGCTTCTTTGCACTGAAAGACATCCAAGGAGGACACGTAAATTCCGCATCTGAGATCTGCAAATAGAAAAGATGAATCTAGTAAACAAAATTGTACATACTTAAATATCAAACAACAATAGTTTAAGAAACTTGCTCACTTTTTTATATAGGTTCATAAGATTAGAATCGTCGAAAGGCAAGTAACCTGCGAGCAATACAAATAGAATGACACCACATGACCACATATCTGCTGTTGCCCCGTCATATCCTCTGTCATTAAGCACCTATGATACATACAAATTAACTGCGGCAATTAAAAAAACTAAAATATTATGTCAGAAAGAAGCAGTGAGTTGGCAAATACAGCTGCTAGTCTGTTACCTCTGGAGCGACATAATTTGGAGTTCCACAAGTTGTATGAAGAAGTCCATCACCCTGTCAAGAATAGTTTTGGTGAGCGGAAGAATAACGGTCAACATGGAAACGATTCTTTCAATTT
The DNA here is from genome assembly GCA_018983105.1 of Silene uniflora. Classification (NCBI taxonomy): domain Eukaryota; kingdom Viridiplantae; phylum Streptophyta; class Magnoliopsida; order Caryophyllales; family Caryophyllaceae; genus Silene; species Silene uniflora. The sequence goes on along the minus strand of JAGPOY010002436.1, from coordinate 6,990 downwards.
ACAAATACATCAGTGACTTCCTGCAGATGATCATACTTGCCAACACATTCCGAACAAATGCAGGTGGGAAATATAGTCTTACATGTGAGACCAGCCTACTTACCATTTAACCCTATAGCTAAATAAAGAATATGGATTAGGGTTGGTCTTACAAGTGAGACGGTCTCATAAAAGATTCACTGCATAATCATAAGCTTACGCTTCCTGTCTGTCAGTATAACAAGTAGTATATTTGGAACAATGTTTAGTATTGACAGTCGTCATATGCTTTCTTCCATCTTTCACCCAACTTAGGGCAGCCTCTCGTTGACAATTTTTTAACTTTTACTTACAGTTCAAAAGACCAAATAAAAAAGCTTACACTTATTAATCGAATAAAATGACGATGTATTATCATTTTCTAGTAGTACACTTTCATTTCTAGTAGTGTGGAAAGTAGAGCGAAAGTGTGAAGCTACCTGGACTTGCTGAGAGATTGCACTCAATCCAAAGTCAGAAACTTTAAGGTTCCCACCAGTATCTAATAACAGATTTTCTGGCTATCAAAACAAACACGAAAAAAAATTCAGATGCCTACACCTGCTTGATACTCCCCCTATCACAAATTAATCTTCCTGTTTGACTTTTAAAGGTAGATACCTTAAAGAAAATGAAAAGTTATAATATGATAAATGTTTACGTTTATCAAAAAAAAAAAAAACACATTTGACAGAACGATATTTTGACCAGAAACGGATATAAATAGATGTATATTAATAGTATGGCCAAAGTTTTTAACACTTTGACCTAAAGTCAAACAGAATGATTAATGTGTGACGAAGGAGTACTTAATAGTGTTAATACCTCAAGCCTGATTAAGGTCTATCATACTTTAAGATCTCTGTGGTAAACACCCCGGCTATGGCAATAATCAACGGCATTTATCAGCTGCTGAAAATAGTTCCTTGCTTCATCTTCCTTCATTCGTCCGTGATGTACCTTTGAGTTAATAGCATAACTTCTAATTTTAGTTGTAAGTCAAGCAGAAGAATAAACTCAGATATTAGTGACTAAACTTTGCATGTGAAAATACGGACCAATCCATATCAAAGTGAGACTGTGAGAGGTATATCATAATATCATATTACTAGACGGAGCTATTATCCTGAGTGCCAGGTAGAGTATAACAATTAACTCCGTACAATGTATCACTAGCACATATAGGGATCAGCAAAGCTAACTAAAAAAACATGTATCATCGCAAAGTTCAAAGACACTTACGATCTTGTCAAACAGTTCCCCTCCAGTCACATATTCTAAAACAATGTATATCTTCGTCTTACTCCCCATTACCTGCAGAAATAATATGTCAATTGTCAGAGACTCGAACATAAATGGTACTTAGCAGTTAGCAGTCGGAAATACTCATCACAGCCATGATAAAGCAATAATCTTCTACAGTACTAAGGCTTTGATATTCAAAAAAATTTAATCTATCTATAGTCGTTTAGAAAGGGTTCAGACATATTCGTTTTACTACTCAACATTATAAACATGGACACAAGAAAAGGTTCTTAATCTATCCTCCCAGAACCATAGACCATACCATAGTCCATGAATATCCTTGTACCTTAATAGAAACATTAGACTTGCAGTCTTGCCGATACCACCCAAATTCTGTTTTCAACAATCGACAAAGGTTTGGATCTACTCCATTGATAGATATGCAATGCTCATATTACTGTGGCAATAACTAACGTGTAAATGTCGTCTTAGTCTTCTGGTGTGTTAATTAAAACAACTGTTTACTTGGAAGCTAGCGGTGTCATACTCGGCTTCTGTTATTTAATTTATAACCCAAATTTCAAACCTGTAGCTTCTAAGAGAAACATTTGCTAGCTTCCAAGAGTTCAAACTTTACTTGGTCCTACACTAGAACTCTGGGATGGGACATTCAAGTCAGGAAAAGGCGATTAAAAAACTTTGATAAGTCAAACTGGAGTCTAGAATAAGGTTTGTGTAATGCAAAGAATATACTCCTACAATACTCAAAATCTACATACATAAGCCTGATCACATCCACATACACATGCAAAGTGTACAAACAGTAGTAGATAGAAATAGTAGAGGGACCTCAAACAAACGAACAACGTTAGGATGCTTGATTCGCTTCATTGTTGCTATTTCCCGCCTAATCTGCAACTCAAAACCATATTTTAAGTATCAAATAATTTACTACGAGAGCAAAAGAAGAAAGGAGAAGGTATCAATATTTCAAACACACAAAAACGAAACTACTAAACGAAGAAGACCGTAAGGGCCATGTATAAGCAATTATCATTAGCTGTATCATTAAAAAATATACAAATGCCATACAAGTCATGAGATTAACACCTGTTCGGCCATCTTGTTTTTAAGAACTTTCTCTTTATCGAGAATTTTAATAGCCACCGGATCTCCAGTCTCAGAATTTCTCGCAAACCTCACTTTTGCAAATGTTCCTTCTCCAATTGTTCTTCCCAATTCATATTTCCCAACAACGCGCTTGACTTGCTTGACTTGCTTGACTTTCGTTGTACTCATCTTCAGTTTCTGGCTGAAACTTTATTCTTTTCACTTCTAACTTCTGCATAACATATCAACAATGACCGCGATGAAAACTGTAAATTAACAAGATTGACATGATAACATTGTGATCACATATACAAAATGCAGAATCATCTGAAATGTGCATGCTTTACGGTTCAATTAGAACAAACTACTGTATAATTACAGCCACAAGCAGCAGAAAGACTAGTACATCTTAAACATTCATGCAGCAGCAGAAAAGTTCTCACTATGCATCAACAAACTAAACAAGGGAAATAGGATGAGTCACAATAATTGACTTGTGGCACGGAAATCGCGACAAAAACCTCAAGAAAATATTGAAGAATTCATCATGCATCAAAGAACTTGAAGCTTTATCATGACAAACAAACAAGTCAGTGAACAGGCTGAACATTTTTTAACAGAAACAAGCTAGGTCTCTCCGTCCTAGTCAATTGTTACCTTTATTCTTCCATGTGAGCGGTATTTTAACCAATTCTTTGTGAGCGGTATTTTAATGAAAGGTAAACAAAGCATTGGTATGGTACGGAGGGGGTCTCAAATAATGGTGTACATGTGCAAGCCTCGTTTCTGTTACAAGTAGGCCACAATTACATAGCAAACAAACATCTTTCTTTACTCATGATGCAAAAATACAGTAAATTCAACTAGAAATTCACTGCATTTCAACTGTACACAACTCTAATTCCATTTTTCCATGATCAATCAACATTATAACACACTGAATTAGGAAGAAAACACAGAATTAAACAAACCCAGATTAAAAAAAACAGCATTTTTCCAGCATCAATCAGAATTGAACACTGAATTAAAAAGAAAAACACAAAACTAAACTATACTGTATGAAAAAATCAGCATTTTTCCAACATCAATCAAATTTTAACACTGAATTAGGAAGAAAAACACACAATCAAACAAAACCCAGATGAAAAAATCAGCATTTTTCCACCAACAATCAAAATTGAACACAGAATTATGAACAAAAACACAAAATTAAACAAAACCCAGATGAAAAAATCAACTAACCAGTGAGAAAACCAAATCCCACAAACCAAAACTACCAAAAACCCACAAAAAAATAATCAAAAACCCAGCAAAAAAATTAAAGTTATTAAAGAAGTTAACCTTTAAAATAATGAAATAAGATAAGAATTACACGAAGGAGACACAGGTACACACAAGTGGTAGGAAGAAAAGTATAAAAAGACTTTGAACACTTACAGCAAAAAGTTGGAATTATATGAATAATTAAGTTAATTTAGCAATTAATAATACTAATTAATGCAAAAGAGGAAATTGGAGGAAAGAGGGGAAGGTTAGTGAGGTAGACAAGAAAATGAATAAGGTTATAGAAGTATTTGATTGCCATGTGTTTGTAAATGTGATTGTGTTGGCGCAACTGTAACGACAAATATTGATTACTGGTTACTGTTGTTCTCTAGTTATTGTGCATTCTGAAATTTCTGACTCTGTATAGTGTATACTGCACCCAAGTTTGTTACATTTTCGATTGTTGGGTCCATTTTTGGGCGCAAATTATCATTTGTGACGGACATATTCCGTTATAACTTATAAGTTTGTGACGGATCAAGTATTATTCATGTGAGGTAGATAAGACAAAAGCAAAGTAGCTAGGGAGTATCTATCTGTTTTGTCCTATTTTTCCACATGGGTATAACTTGACTCGTCGCAAACTTGTGACGGATATACCTGTCATAAGGGAGATTTATTGTTTTTTGGGTGTAATAAATTTGTGGATTTTGTGTTTTTGGGTAGGGGGATTAATGTTTTCGGGTTTGGTTGAAAAGGATTATCGATAATGGGTGTATGTCGTGGAGTTGGGGTTGAGATGTTTGTTGGTTCAGACTTCAGACGTTTAGTTAGTCTCTCTTGCGATGGTTGTATTGCGTTGGTGGAAGTCATCATGTTATGATAAATGTGAGCATTTCTTAATAAAAAGATGGTCAGCGGATTATTATTAGAAAGTGAACATTCTAGTGGTCATTTCAAATTATTAAATGGTCACATTTATCTCGTTGTAACTTGTAACTGTAAAGTTGAAACTCGTAACTTACGACCATCACCAATGAGAATTTGTGTTGTTCATTAAGTTGTTTTCAAAAATATCTGGCTATATTGTATATAGTGCAAGAAGTTTGTTGAATTTTGGACGTGGGAGTTGGGTCCATCTTTGCATAATAAACTTGGTTGAGATTAGTTGGGTCCATCGTTCAGGTCGGCTCATCTTGGGTTTTTATAAATTCGGGTCGATTTGAGTAATTTTGGGTAAGAGATCAAACAACTGATGTGTCTGAGATGTACTCCCTCCTACCCATAACTAATGTCCCATTTGGGTAGGGGCACGAGAATTAAGGAATAGAGTTAAATAATGAAATATATTGTTTGAGGGTAAGAAAAAGGTGAGTTAAATAATGAAAAGTAATGGGTAAGAGTGGGTTGGGTTGTTAATAATGAAAAAAGCAAAGGGTAGAAGAGTCATAAATATGTCAAATGGGACATTTGTGTGGGTAAACAAAATTGGCAAATAAGACATTAATTATGGGTAGGAGTGAGTATTATTTATGGACGATATTTAGCAATTCAGTTCTCCCTATCTACACATCTAGCTCACCGCTAGGGGTGGCATAATCTGGTCCGCACCGAAAAAATGGACCGGTCCGAAATCTAGTGGACCGAAACCGGAATTGCTAAATCGTTAAGATCTACTCCCTCCAATTCACTATAATCACTACACATTCCCAAAACGGATTATTCAAGTAATCACTATACTTCCTTTTTTGATAACTTTTACTCTTATTTTATTCACCCCTCTCTCCTATCAACAAACCACGCACAACTCTTTTACTCCTATTTTATTACTTTCTTTAATGTTTTGACCCCACAATCCCTTATTTAACTCCTAATAATTCATCCTCTCCCCTACAAACAAACCCTGTTATGAAATATTATGGTATAATATTATATGGATGTCCGTATCTTAAAATATTCTAGAGTGTATTATATTATGGAAACTATATCCCTGATTGTATGTGTATATATACCCTCTCATAATGGAATAATATACAGTTTTGTCTCTCTCCATATTCTCTCTAACTTCTCCCCTCTCTTTATTTCACAACACGTTATCAGCACGAGTCTTTACCGATTGAGCAGAATGGAATTAATAATCTTAATTAATTTATTTATGCTTCATATATTAATAAGATCTGATAATCTAGAGGTTTTATATCGGATCTTTATTCTTCTATTCGGCTAATAAAGGTACGTTTTTGTACTCGGTAGAAAAAAAAATTGATTCAATTTTTAATTTTTACGTTTGAGTGCAGCGTTCACGTTTCACAAATTTGCTTCATGAGATACGCATTAATTAGTGCATTCAATATAAGTCTTTTAATAAATCTCTTATGATTAATTGACCGTGTATTCAGCCTTTCATCATACCTATTTAAAAAAGTTATCAATTTGACATGAAGCATGATTGTTGTCTTACGGGATTTGCACTAACAGTAATATGCCTTTAATGTTTATCTATATATGAGAATGACCAATTTTCTTGGGTTAAATCTATTTATTATTTTATTTTATTTTTACTAGTTTGTTTATAGACAATTGGGATATAAATCAAACGTGTTTAACATGCATGATCAGATTGCTTAATTAAAACAACTTGTTGTGGCTGAACGCTTTGTATTCGTCTGAGAAGTGAGTTTTGATTTGTTCTTAATTAGTTTGCTTCTTTGCGAAAAAAAAACTGATCTTGCCTTGTACATGGTTTTAGAGTTGTAAACATCTGACATAAAAATTCTATCTTGTTTAACTATGTTGATAGCGAAAACATCTATAAATGAAATCTCCAATATGAAAAAGCTACGTGACCCTCTTTTCTATATAAGTCATCTAATTTGTGTAATTGGTATTGAAAGCTACGTAAGTTTCGCTTTATAAATTTTGGTACAAGCAATTGGTATTATGCTTTGATTTTTGGCCCGTATGATTAATTTGTGTACAAAGCTATTGGTCCAAGCAATATTATGTTAGTTTGTGATCTATTAAACAATTAGATTATACAGTCTGACTTTTTCGGAAGTATTATTTGTTGGTTTGGTAATATAAAGTTCATATATCCGAACAAATTTTGATAGGGGGCATATCGTATAATTTTGGACCTAAAGTTCCAAAGATTTATTTATAAAGATGAGCAGATATGTCCACATTATGACTTTGGCCTGAAGTTCAAAGTTTTAAGGGTGTGTAATAATTTCAACACCGTCTCATCAGTACAATATATATTCATATTGTATAAGTGTAAGTGGTCAGAAGTCCACGTGAGAATGCTAAGTGGCTAATAAGTCCACGTCTATGAGCATATGAACCGTTGTT
>JAGPOY010002434.1:3397-19553 GCA_018983105.1 Silene uniflora | reverse complement strand
CCTTGTGGCCAGCTCGAACAGCCCCTCCATGAATGCGGGGGATGTTGTTGAAGATTCATATGTGCAGTCAGCCGTACGCCATCAACACACCTATGTTAGCGGATGTAGTTTCTTTGTTGTTTTAGCTTACGTTTTTATTAAAATAAGTGCATTTGACCATATGAGTCAAATGCCATTTGTATAAAAACCTTTATTTACCGCTGCCAAAAAAAAAAGTTAGGATTGTTTGCATTGAGTTAAACTTCACACGCCATTTATTCCTCGCTTGAAAATTTTGTCACCCAATAATGTGTTGATTAGGAGTATGTCTACCGATAAATAATTGGGGTACACTTTTTCAGGATACTGTAGGCTAATTAATCGATAGATTTCTTCCAAGATTGGTTTTCTTTATTCGTGAGAGACAGGAATCAAATAATCGATGGTTGTTTAAGATGTGAGATCTTGAGAGCGCCCTTGTTCACACTTCACACAAACCAATTTGGGTAGGCTTAGTACTCCCCCCATCTCAATTTTGTCGTCTCCTTTCCCCCAATTTATCCCCAAACAATTGTCTCATTTCTAAATTTAGTAAATATTTACTTTACGTGAAAGATGAAAATCACGTTATTTTAGTATGATATGTGCCCATATAGACGACAGGGTAACTTCCATTGCAATTAGTCAAAAATTCATTTTAAAGCGGTTTTATGTTAATATATGTTAAACGAATCATCATATTGGTTTGAAAGAAAAAGCAAACTCTTACAAAGCGGTTACAACTCACAAACTCAATTTACACAAATTCTCGGATAAAGCAACCTTTACTGAAAAAAAGCAGTAAATCTCCCCAGAGACGGTCTCTCTCCATGAGTGGGGAAGGCCGAAGGGTGTAGACGAGTAAAATGTAAATGGGCTTAGGAAGAACAATGTATGACAAACTTTTTGTACAAAATTCGATTCGAAGTTGAACCCGTTGGCTAATTTTTCATCACCAACTCCCTTAAGAAATTTGCCATTTTTTATTTTTTTTTTGCTATTTGCCTTTTACATTAATTTCTCCAATTACACGAAATCACTATTTAGGATCCTATGACGATTGTAATGCTTCTCCATGAAAACCTTGGATGCTCCTCTGATTGCTTTGCTCCATGTCTACGTCCAAAATAATGCCATCAAAATCAAGTATAGAACTATTAAGTACGGTGGCAGAGCTAGGATTTACGATTAAGGAGGACAAGAATTTCGGCAAGGGGCGAACGAGTCATGATATAAGGGAAATTGTAAGTGTATTTTTATAACAAAAATGAATGAGAACCCATATTTATAAAATATAAAACCAAAAAAATGACTCGCATATGTGAAAGGCAATCAATCTAAAATAAAAACGTAAACAAATATCCGAGACATTCAAATAAGAAAAACGTTAAAATAAATCCGGAACAAGAAAATGTGTAAACAAAATGAAAGAAGTACCTTTTCAATAGCACCAAGAACAGATTTGTGCCTAAAACCTCTAGAATGTGACTTCGAAATCCCAAATTTCTTAAGCAAAGTTCCTGACGATGAACGCCGATTATTCATTTGTTGCGGAAGTAATGATTTTCTCTCAACTTTCCTTAATAAACTCCCACTTTGATTAATATTTATATTAAGATTCTCCTTTATTGATGGACTATTTTCCTCTTCAATATTATTATTTTCACCACTACTGACAATGCCACCCTTCTTTTTTCTCCCTAATCTCGGCCGCTTCGATGTAGATTTCCGTGGTACCGGACCTTTCCCCTCAGTGTCGGAATCAGAGTCGACTTCAGCGAATTTACGGAGGATTTTATCTGAGGAGGCTTTTGTGACACGTTGAACTTTAGGGGGTGATTGTGGTTGAATTTCCATTGTTTTATTGACTAGTTGATTACGACCTTACTTGAACAGGATCGATTCTATAGACTCGGGTTTTTGTAAATGTATGAGAGATTGTAGTGTAGTGGGTTTATGAAGAAATTGAAGTAAGAAATGTGAAAAGGGACCGTTTAGAAGAAGAGAAATGGTGGGGGGAGAAGGGTGAAGAGAAATGTAGCCGTTAGGGACAGAGCGCCATGTGAATAATTATGACATTTGGTAATTGGACCGACCATTTAAATATTTAAAGTGTAATATAATATTATAATGCATGTTTTACGGATCATCGAACATAGCTCCATTGCGCGCCTATCTATTATTGCAAGTACGGATGCAGGTGAATAAAGTGGTCATCTAGCTAGCCAGATTTGGTAGCTTTGTTTTATCGTACTCGAAATGGAAATCGTCAAAATCGTGTATTAGAAGAGTGGTTTACAAATCGTCTTGTTCATTAAACCCGACCTCTCCACCCATAAAAATAAGTGCTAGTGGTCTTAATTCAGTGTTTTCTTATAACTCATAGAAGCGTATCTAGACCGCTTATCATGGTCTCCAAGTCATTTTCGAGGGATAAGTATACCTATTTTACGCATTTCTAATTTAATAAATTCGTAGAAAATGTTGTCATTTTACGTACATTATCTAACAAAATAAGAATCCCCTCGTATTTCCTTCCCAGTTATATCATCCTTCCCCTTATTCATGCTGCTTTGGCCTTTGGACACCGGCATCACATCGGCCACTCGAGATAAACAGCAACTCCTCGAGTCCTCGTTACACCACTTCCTAGAAGAGGGTTTCACCTAATCTCCCCAAGGTGTCATGTGGTTCAATATTCACCGACAACACCAAAAACGTGTCCCGAGAAGGGTTTATGGTACAAGTTTTCAGCACCGTGTAGCAGCGTCAATAATACATACTCTAAAACCTTTTTTTAAGGGGACGCGCAGGACGTTCTCGGAGTTTTGAATGAGTCCATATTCAATTATTTAAGGTAGCTAGAAAACAATATTGTGAGTCAATCTAGGGAACATCAAGGCACAAACGAGGATAACAAGAATACCTCGTACATCGACAAATATAGAATGTCTTGTACCCTTGACAACAAGTCTACACAGTGTGAGATCGTCTTACCCTATAACCATTGTTAATCAAAAGGTACTATAACTATACTACACAAATCTAACTACAATACAATGTACTTCTACTTAGCACCGGTACTAGACGTACAATAGTACAAAACCACCCTGGGGTGGGGGAAGATGGCTGACCAATAGCGGCACTCGCCTCTCAGTCCAAGATAACATACACGATTGAAGTTTACTAACAGAATGTTACAACTTACAAGCACAATAAAATGCGGCTCCTTTTACGCTGTTGCATGCCAAAAAGAAGTCGCTTCAGCCTGCACAAATCACAAATGTCAAAAGGCCTGGACCATCCGCTGGTTGATTGGTCATTGATATAGAGCTTTCTCGCTCTGCCAAGCTTTAGAATAGGATTTAAGGCAAAGAATCCACAAATTTATTCTTGTATATGAGATGAACAATCACGGATAAGATCAGACCATGCAAAAAGAACATTACCCCACTTTTTCAAGGGCTCCTGCAAGCGGGCATTACTAGCTGACCTGAGCATCAAAACTGAGAGCATTGCATTCCAGAGTTCTTAGATTAACCTGCAAAAATGCATTGAACTGCTTATTAACGTACATAAATAAACTTTCAGATCAAATAATGCAGATAGCGGATGAGACAAAAAGCTTACCATGACAGCAACACCAGTCTCGCAAAATTTAGGAATTGAAATGATTCGAGTCACTTGCTCTTCGGGCCCTAATTTCATTACAAATAAATTGCAAATCTTATATATTGAAGCAAGGTTATATAAAAGTTACAAGTGGAAAATTTAAAAACAAAGGATACCTTCAATTAAACGATTTTCAAAAGTGGCCTGGTTTCCGACGAAGTAAACGTGAGGGCAGCTCTCAAGTATAAAAGGATCCTTATCCGTAAACGGATAGCAACCTACAAGAATTCAACGTTAAAATTACTAAATGCTCGAGTTTCCAAGGAAAAGTTGCAACGAGGCCATGACATATGATCACAAAAGTTCAGTGGAAATGTCAGCCTTCCAGAGTTACATGGATTGAATACGATTGATGTAAACTGATTTTTGCTACTTGACGAGGAAGCTTCAAGCCATTGGAAGGGAAAAAAAAAAGTAATCAGATTTAGTTATACCAAGGGTATTGGGAGTGGTTGGAGCAAGATGCCTCCATCTCAATGTCCTCTCAATGAATTCGAGACTATCCTTTGCTTCTGAATATTTTGCAAGATCATCAATGTTCTGGCCTGATGTCCCGACAAATCTGGAATGATGCAACCTACAGGTAAGTACTACAGGTACCAACTCCATCTCAACTTTAGTGTTTCAAATTCGATTTTGGTTTGGAGGTCATAGAAAGATATTTTGACTAGGCTGATTCATCTACAAAAATTATTTCAATTTAGGATCAAAATTACCGGTAGCCTACATTGTAAAAACATATTGGTCAAAGTTGACAATGTTTGACTATCAAAATCAAATGGTAAGAATACAAATGTATGGATGGAGCAATAACATTATATCCAGATTCTAGACGACTAAATGTTAAGAAAACAAAAAAAGAGATCTTACCTAACATTATCAAGCTCAAAGGAATGAGGATTTGTACAAGACCTAAAGGTGTTGAAAGCTAAAGACCCAGGAAAGAGATATTTATTCAAAGGCTGCAAAATTACGTACCAAGAAAAATATTAAATACTACTCGAAGGAAAATTTAGCCAAGATTATATTGACGCGTGTATCGGATGAAAAGAAATTAACCTGTTGTGGAAGAGCGACGTTTGCTGGGTCATTTGGCCCGGGCATAATATCCAGTGATACAGCAGCAGCAATCTATCAATAAAAAACAGGTTACCTTGGCATACTTAGAAATAACTAGCACACAGTTATCAGAACCACTATCATGAACATGTCGGAACCTGAAAAAGTGAGATATCAAGCTCTTTGATAGGCTCGAACAAGCTGGATTGATCTTTTGGACCCAAGTTCTGCACAACCAGACAATATCGGAAAAAGAGCATAAACATATTTTTTCCATGAAAAATTGTTAGCCCGCCATTCACACCCGTTTCCCTAGGAAAATAAGTGATAAATATATTGCTGGCTTATCAAACATTCAAACTCTTATACTGTGGGAGACAAGATAAAAATAAGTTTTATTTAAAACCTGGCTTAATAAAGTTTGAAAGTAATTATTTGAATTCCAGTATTTGAATTAATCTTGTGATAAAAATAAGTTTAATTTAAAATACTCCCAGGACTAGATATTTGAATTAATCTTGTGATAAAAATAAGTTACAACATATATGTTTTCTGGTCAAAGATGAGTAATGTAAACATATATATCGACTCAATATGGCCACCAGACCAGAAAACATATGAAGAATAAAACGTAAACATCATCAAAGATTATTTACGCACAATATCAGACAACCTGTCCACTAAAATGTCCTTTGGGAAGTTCTACTGAATTTCCAGCAATTACTACATGAACTATTTCTGAAGCCATTTTCTGTTCCTGCTCAATAAAAAAAAATTCTTTAATTAGCGGCAGATTAAAAGGAATTCATGCAGACTGAAGGACGGAAAATAAACAGACCGTCTCATCGCCCAAATGGCCTGTTATATGATCCACAAGCAGCTGAAGCCGGAGAGGATTGGAAGAATTATTTCCGATGCTTAGGCCTGATACGAGCACGACATATTTGTCATCACCTGTAGCCAAATAAAAAATGTGGTTTAGAAGCAGATCAAGGAAAAAGTTGATCATGGTGCATTGCCCTTACAACAACAACATTACCCCCACTGCCTCAATGGCTCCCTCAAATTGCACTTGCGGCAAAAAATTATTGTTTAGCTTAAAGAGTAAAAGAATATAGTAAATCAGTAACTCATTGCAATTTCCATACAGGATTCAACAGAAACAGACTGTAACAGGAAGTCAGGAACACGGCTGTACTTGTTTACTCTGCCATTTTCCACTCAGGTGGATAACTCTTCACGGGTAAATTCATGTGAATGAGAACATCGTACTTGTTTTAAGTTTATGACATATTCGACGTCATGGTAAGCAGTTTGCAGCAATGATTTACATAGGAAAACATAGGAAAAGGAGATTCACTCACTCATTCACAACAGAAATCTATCCCTCGGTGTTTTCAATTAGTTCACTTCATAGTTACCAAAACTTGATCAATAGTTGGATCAAAAAGAAAAAAGAAGTCAATGCATGATGAATATTGCCCTTTCATTAGGACTTGCTGAGGCTGATTCTTAATAAATACACAAGCCATCCTACTTGGTATGTTGGATGTTTTAAACCCAAAGCTCGAGTTTGTACATATTGGCTTAACTTTAAAGCCAATGGGGTAACCAATAGTAAAAGCCACAAAAGCAAGTTTCAGAATAATAATGATTTCACAAAATATTCAAACAAATAATACTCTGTCCGTCCCATTCATTTGCTAACCTTTTATGTGAGGAGTGTTTTAATCAAAGGTAAACAAATGAATGAGACAGAGGGAGTAATTAAATTGGTTTTGCATTGCTCCTTTGTCCAGCCATGTGTATACATTTCCTTTTTTTTTTAGTACGCTTTACATTGTAACAAGACCAACGTACCTTTTGTTTCCACCAACTAATTCATCTTCCCACTAAATTCCTTTCTCAAAAAATGCAGTGAAGGCGCATGAAGATGGAGGAGCTAAAATAGAGTTATGGTTAGGTGGTTAGAACGTGTTCAGAGGGTTTAGTTTTCAAGGATGAGAAATTTCCCATTTATATCAATTTCATCTGAATCACCCTTGGATATGGATAAGGATGGATGAAATAATGTGATATGGATCAAGCAACATAAAAGGATATGACTATGGCCATATGAATAATGAATACTCCCTCTGTCACGATTATTTGTTTACCTTTGATTAAAAGTACTCTCGCAAAGAATAAAAGGTAAACAAATGAATGGGACCGAGGGAGGATACAGCAAAAGTTCCTAGGATAATGAGAGTATTTTCACGTGAAGGTCTACTTCAATGGACAACAATACAAGTTTGACAAGAGAAAGGAATATAGAAACTTCAAGCCCCAAACAGCATTAAGTTCTTCTACATACAAGAGAAGTGCATCACATATATCTAACCAAGTAAATTTTACAGAGGAACTTCCAATTAAAATTAGGCAACTATAGCTGGAGAAGGTAACTCAATGCAGAAAATTTAGAAAATAGTTTGGAAGTACGATACCTAGCCTTAGGGGCTTCTCTATCTGAGGCGGTAAACCAGCATCAAGGAACTCTTGCACCAGAAAGGTACCAGCATCAGTTACCTTTCCGAGGACCGCAACAACAACCCCTGTCAAATTAATATTAATAATCAGGGAGTCAGTATATCCGCTTAAAAGTTCTTTAAGCCAAGCATGTCTCTTAGTACCATTCATCAAGATTAAATATCTGACAAATTTAACAGTAAAAGGGCAATAATGTGGTATGAGTCAAAACCTAACTCAAGGTAGAACCATCATCAAAAACTAGTCGATAATCATTCATGATCTATAGAATTCATTAATCAGTTGCTTTATTCAGAAAAGGAATAACAAAGAAGTCCAAAACGATGTTTGTTAGGGAGAAAATAACAGCCATCTTTCCCAACATTTTCACCACTAAAACATCTCAAAAAGTTTTTTGTCTCTAAGTTTCACTTCCTCGCTCCTATGTTCAATCCAAGAGTCATAATCAAATAAGCACTCAAATGCCACCAAACAAATTCCCAAAAAAAAAATTGGTGACTTGGACACTCGACACTCGGACATGGGTATGACACTTGGACACCTCATTTTGAACCAAAATATGCATATTTTTCATAAAAAATAGCTGAGTCCGACACTTGGACACATACCCGCGTCGGATACTTCTAAACGAGTCTGAGTAACATAGTTCAACCCTCCACTCTTCAAGACTAAACCAGATGAAGGAACAGTGTGATTCTGACAACCAAACTTTTTTGTCCAGCATAACGACTCCGATAGTGTTTGACCAAAAACAATAAAGAAAAGGTAGCAGAAAGGAAGAGAAAAAACATAGTGCATCTTCATATGGAAACACTTTCGTAGCTTCTGACAAAACCCCCTTGTAAATTAGTATTAAAAATTTTAAAATCTCACACAAATTATTCAAGGACAAGTCAACCTATAATGAAGTTACTTTTTTTCTTCTAAATGCGCCAATAATTTCCCTTCTTCGTAGCCAATAATGACTAAGGACCAGGATCACAGACAAATTAATCAAGGACAAGTCAACCTATAATGAAGTTACTTTTTTTCTTCTAAATGCGCCAATAATTTCCTTCTTCGTAGCTAGTAATGACAAAGGACCAGGATCACAGACCTGTTACATAAACAGAAGGTACAAGTGCTGTTCCTTCGAGTTTTACTCTCCCGCTTTCGTCCTCCAGAATCAGATGATCATCGTGATGTATAAAATTGTGAGGCTTGACAAGAGGAGTTGCAGTTCTCTATTTGTCGTGGAAACAAAATTTAAGAGAAAATAATTAGAATAGAAAATAGTCTCCATGAGTGATGCAGACGTTTTAGCAACGAACATAACATCATGAACAGACAGCTTATTATTGTTAACATCTTTACCTCCTTAGCATACTCATCGAGAATACAGGGCTTGAGTTTCATGTGCTTGTAAAGGGTTCCAACAACAACACATTCCTTACCGCCTTCCAGTCCTAAAATCTTACAAACTGCAGGAAACAGTCCTTCGAAGTATGATTAACATTACACAAATAATGTATCCTCGAGGTAATGGACACGATAACATTCTCATGCTCCAGAGACACAAATGTCTCTAATTGAAGTGCGAAATCGAACATCTCCAACATTGGCAACCCGAAAAGATAAACTGATAAAGTAACCAAAGCCAGATGTTGAAACTTCAAAGTAATAAACAACGAACAACCTTGATTATACTTTAGTTAAATAGAATATCAAGCAAACTCTTCAGTTGTTAATCCTCAGAATTATCGATATAAAATCAATTTCCACAATAATTTTAAATTTGTTTTATACCCATTTAATAGACCAAATCCCATGCTCCAAAAACCTTTCCCTAAACCCTTACCCTCAATTCATTTAAACTAGCCACACACTCTATAGAAATACTCCATACCCCATCCAAAATATTACACATCATCTCCACCAAATTTCTCATATTCCTTACATTTGACTCGGTTCTACACACCTATGTTTATAAAAACACAATCTTTCTCAAAACCCTAACCCTCGATTCAATTTAAACTAGCCACATAGTCAGTACCCTTACACCCCAATCCAAAATAATACACATCATCCCCACCATCTTGCCAATCTCCAACAAACACAGCGACCACCTATTCACTTTTCAGTTAACCAAAACAACCATCACAGTTCAAAAGTTCAACAAAATCACTTAAATTTGCAAAGCCCAGATAACCATTACATCGACTCGGTTCTACGCGACTATGTTCAAACAAAAAGTTCCTAAAATCAATATCTTTCTCAAAAGTCAAAACCCTAACCCTCGATCCGATTTATATTAGTCCATACCCCATACCCCTTCCAAAATACTCTGTGATAAAGATCATCGCCGCTGATTTTCCCATCTTTAGCAAGCACAACTACCACTATTCACGGACCCAAAATAACCATTATAGTTCAAAAGTTCAACAAAAGCACTCAAAATTCCTTAGTTACTTCCAAAACCATGACAACCCAATTCAGAAACTGATCTCAATACCAAAAGGGCACACTCAAATTCCCCAAAATTTAACAAAAGAAACCATCTTGGAAATGTAATAAAAACTCCCAAATTGCTCAACAAAAGCAATTAAATTTCCCAAATTGCTGCACAGAAATAAGCAAAGGCCCTTAAAAATTCCCAAATTGCTCATCAAAAGCAATTAAATTTCCCAAATTGCTGCACAGAAATGAGCAAAAGCACTTAAAATTCCCAAATTGCTCAACAAAAGCAATTAAATTTCCCAAATTGCTGAACAGAAATAAACAAAATCACTTAAATTTCCCTAATTACTCCACAAAAACAACCTAAACTACCAAAACCAAGCACAACCCAATTCAAAAACAGATCCAAATAACAAAAGGGCACACTTAAATTCCACAAAAATCAGAAAAAAAATCCCTAATTCCTGCATAGAAATAAGCATAGCACTTAAATTTCCCTAATTCCTGCACAGAAATAAGCATAGCACTTAAATGTCACCTAATTACTCCACAAACAGATCTAAATACTAAAGGGCACGCTCAAATTCCAGAAAACATAACAAAAGAAACCAACTTGAAAATGAAATAAAGAAGGAAAACAACAAAATCACTTAAATTTCCCTAATTACTTCACAAAAACAACCTAAATTACCAAAACCAAGCACAACCCAATTAAAAAACAAATCTAAATTACAAAAGGGCAAACTTAAATTCCACAAATTTAACAAAAAAAACAATTTTGGAGATTCCAGAAAACAGGAAAACAAACCAGGTAAGTGAGGTTTCCAAAAAGGAACAAGAGAATGAAGAAGAGTTCTCAACATATGAAGTCTAACAAAGTAAATATGACTGTATTGTTGTCCTTTGTACATCTGATTTTCCACCAGAAATTCCGCATCCTGTTACACATTACATCATAAATTGTTTAAACTTGTAGTTGAACTAAATTGTTAGATAGTGGAGTAATACAATACTATAAGTACTCCCTCCGTCTCAATATCGTTTGTATTTTAATTAAAGGTAAATAAATGATTGAGACGGAGGGAGCGAGTAATACGGAAAAGGGTAGTACCAGATTTTTGTAGGAAGATTGTTTGCGTTCAAGGATTTTGTCGCCGTCGACCTCCATTCGTCCCATGGCGATGGCGGGCAGAAATTGTAGTGAGTGATACTGGTGAATTGATTTGATTTGCGCTTTAATATTTCTCTTATTAATTGCAATGAACAAAGAGTTATTTATGTTTTATATACTACGTAAGAAGAAATCAAACATGGGGATGTAGCTCAAATGGTAGAGCGCTCGCTTTGCATGCGAGAGGCACGGGGTTCGATCCCCCGCATCTCCATTTTATATTCTCTTCTTTTTTAAAGTTTTTGTGTAATTTCTTGTACTCCCTATATTTTTGCTTTTAGAGCTACTCCGTAATCCATATGTGTCATCCCTTTGGATATTTTAAATAAATAAACGAAATTGTGGGAATATACGAAAAATCTCCCTTATTACTATCCGAATAAAATTCTCAAACTAGTTGAGTGAGCACACCAAAAACAGTCAAACACATTCACTTTCACTTATTGCTTTTGCATCAAGTCTAACGTATATTCTTTGAATCCTATACATGAAAACAATAGTTTGACTTTTCAAACTATGTAATCTTGTACATGGATACAAAGTATGTTTTGCCTCAAATTATGCAATCTTTACAATATTATCCCAACAATCACAATCAATTACTCCTAATATATTATTGAATCTTTCATATCAATTCATCAGAGATCAATTTCGATCAAATTACATACAATACATATCAATTAGACAATTTACCCCTAATATATTATGCAATCTTTACAACATATCAATTACCCTCTCGAGTTATGAAAACTTTACAATATTACTGTGATCAAAGTCAAAGTCATAGTAACTAGACTCTATGCAGTACCTTCATGGAATCCCAATGAGACGTGCCGTATTGAATTGATACTTTTGGATGAAAAGTTAATATTTATAAGTATTTAATAGCTAACGTTTTCGATTCACTACATTAATTTCGACTTATCATTCATATGGCTATAGAAGGGCAAGATTCAGGCATTTGTCAAGGACAAGTTGATTAGAGTATATCGACCTCTCATTTATGAGGGTTAACTTTATACCATTTCCAATTTTTTGGTACTGGAAAATAATGACAAGAAAACTTTCAAAAATAAATGGAAGATCAACTTTCACAGAAACACATTTGTAAAAGATCGTCCCTCCCTAGGAATTAATAAATTTGGTTTCGATGTGGTTTCCTTTCAATATATATTTGATCAACTACCATTGCCTAATGTTATCATTAATAAATAAATTGCAAATTGATAAATTGAAAATGTTGTAAATGTAGGCTATATTAGCAATAAGTTTAATAGAATTTCCAATTTATTATTAAATTTACGAAAACATATCATTGAAAACATTAGGCAATGGTAGTTGATAAAGGATATTTTGAAAGGAAACCATATCGAAACCAAATTTATCAATTCATACTGAGAGACAATCTTTTATTACAAATGTGTTTCTTCAATTTATTCTTGCAAGTTTCCAGTTTATCATTATTTTCCATTACCAAAAAATTGGAAATGGTATAAAGTTCACCCTTGTGAATGAGAGGTCGATATACTCAATCAAGTAATCAACTTGTCCTATAGATGATTGAATCTTGTCATTCTGTAGCCATATGAATGATAAGTCGAAATTAATGTAGTGAACCGAAAACGTTATCTATTAAATACTTATAAATATTACCTTTTCATCCAAAAATATCATTCCAATACGGCACGTCTCATTGGATTATTCCATGAAGGTATTGCATAAAGTCTAGTTACTGTGACTTTGAGTCTTCAGGTTTCCTTGCTATTGTCGAGATCGAGATGCTGTATTGGTAGAAATTGAAAAAGTATAGAGATGTTTATGGAGTTGCGGTGGTATTGTTATAAGATTATAATGGTTATATACTTATATTAACATATAAAAAGTGAATGGAAGATAATTGAAGATATAAACTTGCCCTTATTTCAGTTATTTGATATAATATAACGATGATATTTTCCTATAATTGATAAGATGAATTGATATGTTGTGATTGTATATTTTCAGGATTGAGTGTTCAAGAATCACATATATAACTGATCTACAGTAATATTGTAAAGTTTCATAATTCGAGAGTGTAATTGATACGTTGTAAAGATTGCATAATATATTAGGGGTAATTGATATGTAGTGTATATAATTTGGTCGAAATTGATCTCTGATAGTATATAAAATCTGGTCAAAATTGATCTTCTTATGAATCGATATGAAAGATTGCATAATATATTAGGAGTAATTGATTGTGATGACAGATTTTTGAGACAATATTGTAAAGATTTGCATATTTGAGGCAAAGCATAATTTGTTTCGGGATTGCATAATTTGAAAAGTCAAAGCATTGTTTCCATGTGTATGTGACTTTGTGTAGTTACACAAAATCTCATTGAAGACACACCGTATCCGTCACAAATGAAAACGGATACCATTTCCTCTCACAAAATACCCATGAGATGTGAGTGGGGAGCACATGGGGGGTGTCCACCTTGTCCCCTCTACCCATTTCCTCTCACAAATTACCCGTTGCAAGATCCGACCCGTTTTCAGCAAGAATTTTTGAGTGTAGTTATCACTTTCGATTATCTATTTGTGATTTTAAAATTTAAACAATATGTATTACAAATTTTACAAATTTTAAACAATATGTATTACAAATTACAACGATTTTATACGAAACCGACTCACGAGAAAATGATGTATGTGAAAATAAAAAATAAAAATAAAAAAAAGAGATGACAAAAATGTCATGTGTTGCGCGCTTCTCAACCACAACACTAAACTGGATTTCAAAGAGTAACGGTAGTTAATTAACGGAATTAACATCACACACTAATATCTTCATCTTCATCCCCAAATTCGTAAACCCTAATTTCTCTCATCATCAATGGCGACTTCAATCCATAACTCAGCTCCATCATTCTGCTGCTCTTCATCTCGGCTACCTTCATCAACACCGCCTTCCAATTTCGTCACTCTATTCACCGGAAAACCTAATTTGAGAAATGTAAGGAGGAGTAATGTTAACATTAATGAGTAACGGTAGTTAATTAACGGAATTAACATCACACACTAATATCTTCATCTTCATCCCCAAATTCGTAAACCCTAATTTCTCTCATCATCAATGGCGACTTCAATCCATAACTCAGCTCCATCATTCTGCTGCTCTTCATCTCGGCTACCTTCATCAACACCGCCTTCCAATTTCGTCACTCTATTCACCGGAAAACCTAATTTGAGAAATGTAAGGAGGAGTAATGTTAACATTAATGGCGGAAATGCCTGCAAAGCTATGGTTCAAGATACTACAGTATCAGGTGGTAGTGGTGGTGGTCCTTCTGCTGCTTATGCTCGAGAAATGGAGCGCCTTTCTGCTAAAGAATCTCTTTTGATTGCTGTATGTTTCAATTTTTTGCGGTTTTTGAGAATTTTGTTACTGTGATTGTTCAGCTTTTTTAGGTTTAGCTGGTGGAATCTCTTTTGATTGCTGTATGTTTCAATTTTTCGCGGTTTTTGAGAACTTTGTTACTGTGATTGTTCAGCCTTTTTAGGTTTAGGTGGTGGAATCTCTTTTGATTGCTGTATGTTTCAATTTTTCGCGGTTTTTGACAATTTTGTTACTGTGATTGTTCAGCTTTAGGTGGTGGAATTTAGGATAATTCAGTTTTGGTGTCTGTGTCGCGAGGTTTGGGCTAATTTCACTTTGTTGACGACTAGACGTGATGTTTGAGCTAAATCATAATTCGACGATATAAAGGCTGAAACATATCTGCACCTCCAAAAAGTCACTCGATGATGATAGGACTGAAACATGTGCCGGTCACTTCAGTTTTTACTGTAATTGTTGTTTCGCAATTTATCATGTTAAACATCGTCTCTAGTTTAAGCGAAATTTGACTATGCTCAAGCTTTTGCCTTCAAAATGAGGAAATTCACAAGACGGCCATATTGGGAAATAGGTAAACTTTAGGTTACCAAAGTGGAATTAGGGACGCCTTAAGTGAAATTTGCTTGAACTGTAAATTTGTAAGAACTTCGATTGATAATACTTTTTCGCGTCTTTTTGGATGTTCGTTGCAGCACTGTGGTGAATTTTGGAAATGTGGCTGAAACTTACTTCTACTGAACCCTTTCGACAAAAGTATATTTCAAATTCCCATCAACCAAAAGTCTCTGCCATGATTTTTTGAAGTAGAGGTTTTCGTTAGATATGTATCTCAGATGGGAATCAACGCAAAATGTGCCAATGTGGCTAATATGCTTTTAGGCTGGCAGAAATTCTCAGATGAGACGGTCTTCTGTAGTGCTTCCTTTTTTTTACTCACTAATTACTCCTTAATCATACATCTAGTTCGACCCTTGCAATTTATGTCTCACAGTTTGTTGGAGATAAGATAGTTCAGTCTTAAATAACTTGCAACTATTCTGTTACTAGTTGGAACTAAATTCAGTATTGCATTGATTTTTAGTTTTTCATCCTGTTGCCCTTTGCCGAGGTCCGGTGTATAGAATACTCATTTGCCATTGTATCATTCAGAATTTCAGTTTATTTACAATCATTACAAATTCTTCAAGTTCTCTATTTTCTTTCATGGAGGTTGAGCAATTTTTTCACAATTTTTACATGTGAGAGTCTCACAAAATATCTTCCTGATCTTGCGCTCATTCAAGTGTTATCCCTTCTGTACATTCCATATACAATGTTTTTGATGTATTAGTTGAGCATATAATAAAACTACCCTACAGATTCCTACGTAAAGCATCATTTTGTTTCCTTGCGCCGTTGCCCCATTCAATGTCTCTATTTCTTTAGTCTTGGTATGAACATAAATCTATTGGTCTATCTGATACTCTGGTATCATGTCTGCAGCTTAAGGATGCAGGAGGTTTTCGAGCTGTAGTTACAGGAAAGGCTACAGAAATGCAGCGTATTGATGTGATGGAGAGGATAATTGGTCTTGAGCGTCTTAATCCAACACCTCGGCCTACAACGTAGGTGCTTATACTACAAACTTTATCTGCTTTTCTATTATCACGAGCATACAATTTACTATGTTTTTTCAGCTTTCCAGGTCCCCCTATCTAGAAGGCAGGTGGAATTTTGAGTATCTTGGTTCCGGCAGTCCAGCTGCTCAATTTCTTTTGGAGTATGCATACTCTGTTCATCCCTCAAATATGTATTTCAGTTATAAAGTCTGACTGTGGCTGAGTGTCTGCATTCACTATTGGTTGATTTGCTGGTGCTATTGTTTGGCATCTCAGGAGATTCCCAACCACTTT
>JAGPOY010002432.1:0-14840 GCA_018983105.1 Silene uniflora | reverse complement strand
TGTTTAGATAGTATAGCAGGCCATACATTGAGAAGCTAAGCCCGATACAATGACCCGCACAAATGAGACCCAAACCCGCCCAACCTAAGTTCAACTATTCATAAGCAAATTACTATTCATTGTAGGAGACACTATTCATTAGTGAATAGTAGTAGGTCTTGCATACTTTTAGTTAAGGGGAGGATATTTAAGAAAAAAAAAATATTAAAGAAATAAGAGTAAATTACAAATAACTCTCTTATATAATCATGTTTTTTCAAATAACTCTCTTTTATAATTTTTTATTCAAATAACTCTCTTATAAAACTTGTTTTTCAACAAATCAATGCCTCTTCGCCGGAACTAGATTTATTTTTTATAATTTGATCGATTTATACTTCTTATAACATAATCCCTACATCGCTACTATGTTTCCATAACCCGTGACCAATTCCAGATCTCTCTTAAACATAATACACTTAAATCATGCACTTTGAACGAAGAAGAATCGAGTATAAATGGGCCATTTTGTCTTGTTTTAAAGAATAACACAGTGAGTAAATGGGCGGAATAGTTATTTAACATCTTATATAAGTGAAAAATGAAGGAAGAAATGCCTTTTTGGCCGCAAAATTCAAAAATAAGTCTCATTCCGGTAAAATAGGCATTGATTTGTATAAAAACATGTTTTAAAAGAGAGTTAATTGAATAAAAAATTATAAAAGGGAGTTATTTCAAAAAAGTCGATTATAAAAGGGATTTATTTATAATTTACCCAAGAAATAATTGAGTGTTCAAAAATGAAAATGACCAATATTACACGAGTTTAAAATTAGTTTAGATGTCATAATAGTCAAATTAATTCAACAAAAAGAAGAGTGAAAAATGGTATAACTATATAAGCACTCTACTATTCTCCTCCCTTACTCGCCGGAAAAACACTCCAATTGGCGTTCACTTCGCCGGACCGCCGCAAATTTCCGACGAAATCATTTCCTACGATCACCGGAAACATTTGTAGTTCAGTAAGCCTCAATCTCTCCCGTCTATTTTTCTACTCATAATTTGTCTCCTTTTTGTGTATTTTGGCTAGAATTAGGGTTTTGTAACTTTTGTTTGCCAATTTTTGCGAATACCTCTAATTTTAACTTTTTTAGGGTTTCATTTGCAATTTGAAATTCCGTTATTTTCTCAGAGTTACCAGCATTCGTGATTTTGGTGTTGTTTTTGCTATATTCATGTTAAAAAAATATTCGTTTGTGTTGCTTGATTTCTCTCTTGCATAGAATGCAGATGATGAAATCGTTGAAAGCGCGGTAATTGTCCGTGTTTTTGTGAATCAGATTTATCGAAAGTTTAATCTAGTTATGAAGGAAATTTAATTTGCTGAAACTATATTAGTTTAACTGTGATCAATGAATGAGGGAATTGGATTGATTTTTTGGTGGAGAAATGTGATGTTTAAGTTTTTTTTTCCCCGCAGAATATGAGTAGCTTAGTCGAGAGGCTTCGACAGAGGTCAGACCGGAGACCTTCCTATAACATTGATTTTTCGGATGACGAGGCAGATCATAAGCAAGGAAAATCGTTCTCAGAGAGTTTTGAGCGGTTTGTTCGTGAAGATGCGGTTGGTGACACCTTTTAAAACTTGATGATCTGAGAAATGTGCATTTTTAACTTAACGCATCCCATTTTAAGGCTGATCTTGTTTCACGTTCAGAGGATGTTTTTACTTCAATGAATGCTGTTCAGTGTTTCTGCATTCGTCATAAAAGTCTTGAAGTTGCAGGGATTATGAACTACATATACGTGTTGATATAATTATTAAAGCCGTGTACAATGTTTTTTACCCCTTTATTTGCTGATTTGGATCTTGCATTTGAGTACGTGTCTGATAAAAAATGATTGCAGGGCGAAGCATTGTTCACATTGAGTACTGAATCGGTTTCATATAGGAAGGTCGTTTTGTTGCAAATTATCTATTTGATTTTAAATAAAAAGAATCCCCTACTCTTTTCATCCTTTTTGGCGCTATTAAGAAGAGTTGAGGGACACAGCTCTGATTTGATTATATTGATATATGTAATGTTCTATTGTCGTCTTGTGAGCGTGCATTAAAGGCCATCGACTTTCCCTCTTTTTTGAACTGTTACATACTGTAAGTCTGTAAATGATGTAGATGTGGAATCTTTTGATGCACGATTGTGAATGCAATCTTTTTTCCCTTTTCATCGTTGTAATAAGTAACAATATTTTCATATCTTAATTTTTTTCGCCGCTATTTGTGCCCAGATCTCGTCTGCCTCTTATAGCCTGATGGATAATTTATGTGAAGTTCCCTGCTGTTTTCTCCCTTTTCCTTCTTAAACGCTATACTCTTATTGGTTGACAGAAAGATGATGCATGCCAGTCTTGTGGAGAAAGCGGAAATTATTTGTTGGAGTGTAAAACTTGCAATTACACTTTCCATCCACAGTGTTTGGTTCCACCTCTTAAAGCACCGTTCCCCGATGAGTGGAAGTGTCCTGAATGCGTATGTGTCTGCATATATATTGTTTCTATTTTTTTTTTTTTTCTAGTTCTAGTTGACTTGTGGCATTTTGGTAAATGAAGTATCTGAAACATTATTAAATTTGTAGGTTAGCCCTCTTAATGAGATTGAGAAAATACTGGACTGTGAAATGCGTCCTATTGAGGCTGATGATGGGGATGCCTCTACTCCAGGCGTAAAACAAGTATCGGTCAAACACTATCTTGTAAAGTGGAAGGGGTTATCTTACCTGCATTGCAGCTGGTAATCTCTTATTGACCTTTTGCTACAAAAGCATGATATGACTGATACTATTCGTACCTCGACTGCAATTCCAATTGATCTATTCACTGCTACATCTTGATTTCTTGCTGTGCTATGCAGGGTGCCTGAGAAGCAGTTTATAAAGGCCTTCAAAACCCTTCCTGGCCTCAGGACCAAAGTTAATAACTTCCATCGGCAAATGTCTTCTATGAACAATTTGGACGATGACTATGTTGCTATTCGGCCTGAATGGACTACTGTAGATCGTATCCTTGCTTTCAGGTTTATTAGCTAAACGAGTTGCATTTTCGCGGTGAATGTATTGTGTGATATTGATTTTTTTAGTTTGTTGACATTTTATGGATTGGGCAGAAGAAATTACTCCACTTAAGTTTCAGTGGGTTTCTTAAAAGACTTTTTGGAAACTCAATTGATGACCTTTAGATAAACATTTAGGTTAGGTATCCTTAGACTCCTTACAAGATATGGCCAGGCTGGTAAAGTGAAAAACACGCAGTTTGACAACCGCCAGATAAATTCTTTGATATGTTCCGGTATTTATTAATCCTGTACATCAACCTTTCTTGGCCTATTAACAAATGCAATTTTATCTCCGTTCAATCTTTCTAGTATTTATGACCAATTAAAGCCTTAGTTTTAAGATTGTATATAGTCGGAGATCTTATTGCCAGCGAGATCTTTACTGTATGTGAACACGGTTGTGAATGCCAAAGGGTCATCTGAAAACATTGGTATAGCCTAATAGGCATTTATGTGAGTTTTGATCAAGTTAGGAGCAAGTAGTTTGGATTTATAGCTATCTGGTTCAAGTATTTTAATGACGCACTCTTGTATTTAAAAAGAAATTGTGCAGATGTAGACATGTAGTTGTTCGGTTACTTGAATATCATTTGGATTTATGTTTACTTTGATGAATGCTCCAAATGATGCCATTTTACCTTTCTTTTGCCCCCCTCTTTTTGTTTCCTTGTCTGAGTTTACTTTGTATCCCTCTGTCTTCTCACTTGCTTCTCTCCTTTCTCTAGACTGACTTTGTATTCTACAGTTCCGTTAAAATTTTTGTATCATCTCATAGACAACTTATTGTATGCCTTTTTTTTTTGTGGAGTTCTCAACTACTCGGAGAAAAAAAGAATTAAGGAGAAGATGGTAGTTTGGAGTATTATCTTAATGTTTTTCCCATTCAGTTTCTATCAACATTAACTTCTTTTGTTTGCAGTTCTTCATTTAGGAGCATGATTTTGTCTTTTGAGTGCTGACTAGTGGTTATCTTTTTACTTTCTGCAGAGGAGACGATGAAAAAGAATATCTTGTTAAATGGAAAGAGCTTCCTTACGATGAGTGTTATTGGGAATTCGAGGCCGATATATCTGCTTTTCAGCCTGAAATTGAAAGGTTTAACTGGATACAGGCGAGGCATCACAGACCCTCTAAGCTGAAAAAAGTTCCACATGATGCTATGGATTCCCAGAAAAAACACAAGGACTTTCAACAGTTTGAGCATAGTCCTAATTTTCTTTCTGGAGGTAATGCTGTTGTTGCTTTCAGAAAGTTATTTCTGTTTAGGAATCATAATTCAAGCTAATGGTAACACATTACTATAGCCTTAAGTCCTTTTCATTATATATAGGGATTATTTTTGTAATAATATTTGTTTTCGTGACTTGAAGGTTCTCTGCATCCCTATCAACTTGAAGGGCTGAACTTTTTACGGTTCTCATGGTCTAAACAGACACATGTGATACTTGCTGATGAAATGGGTCTTGGTAAGGACTAAGGGTCTACTTTTTTTAAGATTTTTGTTTCTTCGGACTGTGTATTAATATGTGTAAGTTCTTATTTTCTTTCTTGGCTGTTTCCCTTTTTATGTTAAATAAACATAATTATATGATGGTTACAGGCAAGACTATTCAGAGTATTGCTTTCTTGGCATCTCTTTTCGAAGAAGGAGTTTATCCTCATCTAGTGGTGGCGCCATTGTCAACGCTACGCAATTGGGAAAGAGAATTTGCAACTTGGGCACCACAACTGAATGTTGTACGTATTTTTACTTTTGGAGTAATTAACTCGTGGAAAGTTGGTTTGAGTTCAAATTGTTTTAAAGTTTACCCTCTCTTTCCGAAATCATGATTTGAAAAGAAAATTAGTAACCTAAATGACTTCTCTGTCTAATTTTTGCATTCATTATACCAATTGGCTGTTGATCAAATGCAGATAATGTATGTTGGATCTGGACAAGCCCGTACTTTAATACGACAATACGAATTCTACTATCCAAAAAAGCCTATTTCTGCAAAGCTCAAGAAAAAGAAATCTGGGCAGATCTCTGGGGAAAGCAAACATGACAGGATCAAATTCGATGTCCTCCTCACTTCGTATGAAATGATCAACTTAGATTCTGCATCTTTGAAGCCAATTAAGTGGGAGTGTATGGTAATTTCCTTTAACTTTTGTCATCTGAAGAGCCGTATAAGGGTGCTGCTCTAGGACTAGTTTCTGACGTTTTCTTTGTAAATTGAGTTTAGGTTGTGGATGAAGGTCACCGTCTCAAAAATAAAGATTCAAAATTGTTCCTTATGCTGAAGCAATTTTCCAGTAAACACCGTGTGCTTTTAACTGGAACCCCTCTTCAGGTTTTTAAGCCCTGACTTTTAATGATATTTTTGTTCATTTGATTTATCATCATATAGTTTGGTATTACTATGATATCACACATACTTTTGTAATGATTAGTTGATTGTTATATCATTTTTACATCATTTCATGTCTATACCAATTATAGTATGCTGTAGATAACTAGAGCTGTAGATAACTTGATATGTTCAATTACCTCAGTGTCCACATTAACTGATTTTTATGGTAGTCCCTTAGTTAGGAGTCCCAATATAATCAATTTCTGTCTGAAAATGTGGCTGTATGTCTTGAATTGTGTTCTGGTAAGATTTTTGGGAATTGTCCTTTAATTATTTATATTTATGTATTACGTTGATTATTTGGACTTCTAAAAGTTTGTACCAGCTTGCTCACTTGGTTGCTGGAATTTTCTTCCTTTTGTGTGTATACAAGTATTTAGTCTTTTGTGTGTGCATCAAATTTCCCTTTTAGGATAACATGAAGTCTTCAAGTGCCTGTATTCTTAATGATTGGCTGTGTAGCTCTGTGCTTAGGTGTGTGACATTGAGATTACAATTTCGTGGCAACACATTTACCTTCCTTTTTCTCCCCCGCTTTTTTGGGGCATGAGATGGCCGGTCATTCTCTCCTATTCTTTCATTCATTTTGACCTCTTCTTTTTCTAAAATTTTATTACATGATATTTGTGGCTTCTTGTTCGCTGAGACTTGATTTGTTAATCTTATCCTTTGTTTAATTTTCAGAACAATCTTGATGAGCTTTTTGTATTGATGCACTTTCTTGATGCTGGGAAGGTTAGTCTTGCGCTCTTGCTAATGGTGCTTTTAAGTGTTTTTCAGCTAGCCATTTGAAGATGAGTGATTGTACTTACGAATGCGTTTTTTTGTCTTACAGTTTGGGAGTTTGGAGGAGTTCCAGGAGGAGTTTCAGGACATCAATCAAGAAGAACAGATTTCAAGGCTTCACAAGATGCTGGCTCCTCATCTTCTTAGGAGTAAGTCTCATTTATTCATTTGTGTGAATTCAAATTTTCCAAATTAAGAATCTCTTTGGAGCTGAGTTGCTTAGTACACAATACGCTCCTATACAATTATGAAAACTGATATGCGATGCAGTTCATTTAAGAATCGGATGCATATATGTTAATCCGACCTCATGATACATAATACTTAATTCGCTATTTACTGAGGTTGAGTGAATTTGGTAACTCAGCTTGAGACTATATGGAGCCGAATTTTGGAGCTTCTAACTGAGCTAACATCTAAACATGTGCATTTATGTAATGATTTTCTACTTTATTGGCGTTGTCGCTTTCGCTACGTTTTTTAAGTTATCCGTCTCAATTTGGTGTAAACTTTTTGAGCAATATGCGATGATTTGCTTTCAACTGTCTGAATAATATATTATTTTAGTCTGAACTTTCTGAAAATATAGAACAATTTGAAAATTGTGGGAGTTTGGTGATATGCTGAATGCTGATGTATGGTTTTGCCTCCTGCTCTAGTTGTCAGTGTTCGACTTCTCCTTGTAGTCTTCACTGTAAATATTCTATTCCCCCAATTGCTTACAACAGTAAGCACAACATCATTACCCCATTGCCTAAAAAGCTCTAGACACTGGTGAGCAAAGAGCGAGGAAAGGGGGTTTAGGTGTATGCAGCATTAACCGCGTGGTCCGGATGATTCATAATGACAATGAAAATTGTTGAGAACATTGATTGACTACTGCTTCACAACACAAGACGTGCGTAGTTTAGCGAGCCATTTTACTTTCCCATATTCCAAAGTCCAGAAATATTGAATCTTTGGCTACATTGGAAGTGGATATTCCCTTGATCACTTGCTAAATTGTAATTTGTTGTTTTAGTTAGTGAAACCTAGGCTTACTGACTGGATGTATGTTAGTGAAACCTAGGCTTACTTACTGACTGGATATTCCCTTGATCACTTACTAAATTGTAATTCTTGATCACTTACTGACAGGCTGCATACTTTTTGATGTCTAGGGAGATGAACCTGTCTATTTTTTCGTTTGTTCCTTTTTGGTAAATACCATTGTTCGCTGTTAGCTTCATTTTATATCTGCCTGTCAAATTTTGATTTAATCCCAGGGGTGAAGAAAGATGTAATGAAAGAGCTCCCTCCTAAGAAGGAACTGATATTACGTGTCGAACTAAGCAGTAAGCAAAAGGAATACTATAAAGCAATTTTGACTCGAAATTATGGTCTATTAACTCGTAAAGGCGGTGCGCAGGTGAGAATAACTTTTAGAAGCTACATTTTCGTGATATTTGCTTTCTATATAGAAGTGGATCTTATATGTGAGCTCTTCTGATTTCCAGATTTCACTTATCAATGTCGTCATGGAGTTGCGGAAACTATGCTGTCATCCATACATGTTGGAGGGTGTTGAACCTGTCATACAAGATTCAAATGAGTCTTTCAAGTAATAGCTTATGTTATGGTCACCGTCTGAGGGATCAATTGTTTTGTGCTTGGAATTCATGACTTCTGTGTATTATATTTGCTTGCCTATTGTCACTAGTAACCGATGACTACTGTACAACAGGCAACTTCTAGAATCATCTGGAAAATTGCAGTTGCTGGACAAAATGATGGTTAAGCTTAAGGAGCAAGGACACAGAGTTCTTATATATTCCCAGTTTCAGAACATGTTGGACATACTCGAAGACTACATGACATACAAGGTCTAGACTTGGTCACTGCTCACTGATCTGTATGATGTTCTGTTCTATTTAAAGTATATGTGAAATCTGGATTGGTCCTTTGCAGTTGACAATGCCGTTAAGTATTTTTTTTTATCTTGTGTTGTATAAACTTGTTTCTGTACCTTTCGTGGTTGGGCATGTCATGTTTATGACTGCATAATTTTTTCTCTCAATAAACTTTCTGTCCATGCATGCTTACATAGTTACATGTCTAGCCTCATTGTTCCCGAAAAGTTTTGGATATTACACGCATGGAAATGAGGAGATTTAGGTTATATTTCACAGCTTCTCTGAGTTTGACATTTTGTTCTTGCTTTGCTCCTTCAGCGTCGCTACTTATTATAGTTCATACTATGTACTTTACCTTCTCACTCTTGCCAAGTTTCATTTTTTGTGACCAGAAATGGGTTTATGAAAGGATTGATGGCAAAGTTAGTGGAGCAGAGAGACAAATTCGAATAGATAGATACAATGCCAAGAATTCTTCCAGATTTTGTTTTCTGCTATCTACAAGAGCTGGGGGTCTGGGAATAAATCTTGCAACGGCAGATACAGTTATTATCTATGACAGGTGATCTCTTTTGATTTTATCCTGATTAGCTGAAAGTCTGAAACATCTGTCTCTCATATGTTTGATTTTGTCCAAATTTTGATTTTATCCTGAATAAATCTATGCACTCTAGCACTTTTCAAATTGATTGCATTTCCTAATTTATTTGGTTACCTGTATATGACTCTTCGGGACTAGTTATCAAGATGAGCCTGTTCTGGTTTAAATGGGCGCTGGCTACTTGGATGGACTGATGTTTTTTTATTTTTCAGAAAAGTGGAAATGCTTTTATTTTTTACGTGGGAGATAAAATTGCGTCTGTGTTTGTGTCCAGTCTCATTAAATTTATAGTTATGGAAGAGGCAGTGTAAGGAAGTTATAATTTGTTAATATGTCCCCCTTTCTTTTGCAACAAAATTCGGAAAGGTGTACAATGTAATTCTTCAGATAGTTTGGAGGGTGTTCTTTATGAGTTATGACCACCACTGGAAGATTAAAATCCTGTTCCTTTTCAGCTATAGCGTATAGGGCCTAAAACAAAGTTAATAATTCAGATTTGTCAAGATATTTTTACGTATCATTCTGTGTGAATATGTGATAGCGTAACTCTTTCAAGTCGGAGTAAAATCCGTGTAAAAGAGCAGTCTCTCTCTATTTCCGTGATATTGGAGATTTCTGATGATTTTCATTTATTAACTTCTTCAGATTAAAAAACTCACGCCATATTTTTAACAGTGGCTTCTTTTCTGGATAAATCACTGTTTCTCATTTGTTTCTTCTGTTTTTAGCAATTGCTGTTGGCATTAGGGTTATTCAATCAACTTTAGCTTTTTGGCATACATAAAACTTCAATTTTCTTTTCAGTTGCCTTCAGTTGCGAATTGCAATCTTTAGCGTATATTACTTACTGGTTATTAGACGTGTCTTAATTTTCTTATCCTCTCACTTCTGATGCAGTGACTGGAATCCGCACGCTGATTTACAAGCAATGGCCAGAGCACATCGGTTAGGACAAACCAATAAGGTCAATAGTAAATTTTCATTCAACTTTAGGTGATTAGAACTATGCTATTGCTTAGTGTGGCCTACTTATTTTGCTTACAAGTGCCTCTACTGGATACATGCACATCGTAATACCGTGACAACATAGTTTCACTTGATCACTGTCTTGTGCAAATTTGGAAGATACCTTTCATTCAATTGACATGCACCTGTTACTGATTCTTGTACATGAATCCATGTACAAATTTATGGTAATCAGAGATTTTTTTACTGAAAGATTGTGAAAATATGCTGAGTTTGTTTGGTAACAGGTCATGATTTACAGACTTGTGACAAGGGGATCAATTGAAGAACGGATGATGCAAATGACTAAGAAGAAGATGGTATTAGAACATCTGGTTGTTGGCAAACTGAAGACCCAAAATATCAATCAGGTTTTTGATTATTTTAAAATGAAATATGAACGTAGTTATGTTAGTATCAAATTTCGAGGAACCCTTGATAACTCAAGAAGATGCTCTAAAAAGGTGATGATTGCAATAGTCACACAACGTTGCTTGTTTTTTTGCCTGAAACAATGATGAACTGTAGCTGAGTGGTTAATTTTTTGTTTTGCACATCTTTTTATAAATGTGTTTGACCCCCTTTTGTCTTGTTTTAAAACTATCATGTTACGAATTAAAAAAATCCTACTTACTCGGGAAAAAATAAGCAAATTGTTTTTATTTTTGATATTTTTTTTTGCTGGAGAGTTCCTGTAAAGCATAATATCATGACCTGGATAACATGTTTGGCCTGATAATGTGCACGGTGCAAAAGTTATAATTTGAAAAATATGCGGTTTCCATATGGTCCACAAATCTTGTTAGTTACTCTTGTTTGAATGGAGGTATTTAGAGGGAAAGTGAGGGGATGGACAAGGAGGGGCACAAAATCCCTTGTTTGATTAGCAAATTGGTTTGAAGGAAAGGAAAGGGACGGATTAATTTCCCTCAAACGGGCTAAATTAAAGTCCTACCAACATAGAAAAAATTGGGAAGGACTAGGAGCATGGCATTGGTTCATTCCCCTCCCTCCCTCTCCATCCCCTCCCCTTTCCTCCTATTATTTTATCTTATGATTCTAATCAAACCCTTAGTGTTCGATATTAGTGCTAATTTAGTTTTTTTAGGAGGAGCTTGATGACATCATAAGATATGGGTCAAAGGAGCTTTTTACTGATGAAACTGAAGAAGCCAAGGCTCGTCAGATTCACTATGATGATGCTGCTATAGACAGGTGATATGATATTAATAACTATTTTGCTCCATAAATTTTAATGACTGGTACTTAGTGTTGATATTCTTTAAATATTTGGTAGATTACTTGATCGTGAACGTGTCGGTGATGAGGAGAATACCTTAGATGAAGTGGATGACAATGGTTTCTTAAAAGCATTTAAGGTTTGTATTTATCTTTAGGCTTTATGAGTCAGCGTGGTCTTAGCGTGACTAGTTGTTATCACTCTTGTTTATGTTGCAAGTATCGAGTTTAAAGACATTTGCCACGTGACGTAGGTCGCAAACTTTGAATATGTTGATGAAGTAGAAGCTGCGGCAGAGGAAGAAGCACAAAAGGCTGCGGCTGATGCCAAAAACAATACAAATACTTCAGAGAGGACCACATATTGGGAAGATCTATTAAAAGACAAATATGAAGTACAAATAGTTGAGGAGTTTAATTCCTTGGGAAAAGGAAAGAGAAGCCGTAAACAGGTATCACTTGTGATTTTGAGTTAAGTTGTTTTCATTCTTGATGTGTTTTTATCGCAATATATTTCTTTACCATCATTTGTATGTTCTCTTTGCCGTAGTTATTCCAAGATTCTTCTGTTTCTTGAGCTGGAAATGGAATCTGGTGGGGGTGGTCAAGGAATGACTTAGATACTAATTTGTAGTTTTGGCAATGGGTTTATACATTGGACATAGAACTTTTAAACAAGATAGTTTTCGAACGAGTGGTGGAAAAGTTGGGTACATAATGATAAGCGTGGTTTATTTCTATTAGAACCACCTCATGCATCCAGTCTCTATGCATACCAGTCT
Organism: Silene uniflora; assembly: GCA_018983105.1. NCBI lineage: Eukaryota > Viridiplantae > Streptophyta > Magnoliopsida > Caryophyllales > Caryophyllaceae > Silene > Silene uniflora. The sequence continues at coordinate 3,048 of JAGPOY010002432.1, read as the reverse complement.
ACTGTCTACCAAACTTAAGCATGGTTCCAATCCTAACCAACAGGTCAAATTGATGTCATGCACGTCACACCTCTTTCTTTGTTGACATTTTCAATGGGTGTTCACAGTGGGAGATGCGATTATCTGGAAATCAGTTGGTACTTGGTAGTAGTCGTAGCTCATGTGACTTGATGCTGGTCTCCCTGCATCCCTATGCGTGACACTCGATCAATCTGCAAAGCGGATAGCTTTTTCCAAAAATAGTGGTTGTCAACATAACTTCCACTGTTTTATCTCTGGCTCTTAAACACTTTGTTTCCATCTTTTTGTCTTGGTCTGTAAGAATTACCGGCTGTTATCTTTCATCAGTTATCATTCATTATACTGCCTAATGTTGAGAATAAGTTGCCATTTATTCTACTTCCTCTTTCATCTTTGCCTAGTTAGCTCTTGTCTATGTTACTCTGACTCTTTATATTACTTCCCCTACCATAGTGTCTGACACTTCATTTAAGCAAAAAATAGAGGATTCTTCACAAAATAGCAGAGTTGACCCTAGGACACGCTCCCATTGGACACTTCTAACCGAGTCTCAGTAACATAGGCTCTAATGCTGGACTTGCATTAGCTACAGTGTAGTTTATCATGGATCATGTTTTTCCGCTATTTGTACTGCCAGCCGCCGCCTACATTGGCTGCGATACACATGCCTAGTAGACGCCTTACTCAAATCTTTCCTTTTTTCGTGCCTAACTTACCACTCTTCTCTTCCATGAAGAGAGCGCTATGGAGGGAAATGATACATGTAGCTGCACTCCTCTTTATTGTGAAGTAATTCCTCTGTTCCATTAGATTGTTTACGTTTGCTTTTTGCACAAAGAATAAGAAAGAGCAAAAAGGTGGGGGGTATTCATATGCTTGCTTACCAATATACCCGTATGATTACTCCACAACTTTTGCTTTATTAATATTATATTAATGCCAGCTTACAATGAATGGTTATCTGGCAATTCTGGCGCCATTATGAGGCAAATTTGCTTATTTGTTTTCCCTCCAAATGAGATAATTAAACTTGAACATCTAACTTTAATTTTCCCTCCACTAATTCAAAAGCAATTCTATGAAACATTTGAACATCATTTAATTTCCCTCCAACTTACATAAAATTTCAACCTTTACATTGGCTTATTATAAATATTTTAACTATCACAAAAACCTCCATAGTTACACAACATTCTTAGAGAAAAATAAATGACAACCAATACAAAACAGCCAGCAATGGCAGCCAACAACATGGCGCAGCTTCCTCACGCAACAATGACTTTCAGGAAGCATCCAGCAGCAGAAGCCGTCCTCTAGCAGCAACAGAAGTCATTCAACTGCATGTCAGGGGCCATTGTTCACCAACAACAAACATCAGTCAGCACCAAAATCAACAGCAACAACAACAACAAAGAACCCAACAACATCCATTTTTAAGAGGATGGTTAGAAACAGGACTTACCATTCCATTGGAAGCAATCCCATTAGATGATGATCCAGTTCAATTACCTGTGACTCAGCTTAAGCAAAAAAGGTTCACGAACTTGGAAAAAAATCAGATATGTCAAAGAATGACAATGAGTTTCCAAAGTGGAAAACTCAAACATGGCTTAATCAATCAACTATGCACAGAATATGGAGTCTCAAGAGTCACTATCAGCAAAATTTGGAAAAAAGTACTCACTCAACTTGAAGATGGTCAGGTGGTTAGTCTTCAAAGAAAGTACAAGGGCAGTTTATCAAAACGAAGAGTGATCGACTTGGAGAAGGTAAGAAGCAGTAGTTTAGAAAAAGAATGAATGAATACATAAATATTTAAGTAAAAAATGATAAAAGATAAGGAGATATCTAAAATTCAAACTAATTTTCAATATGGATTCTTTCTCTCCACAATACCTTCTCCTTCGCCATACTCTTATTGATTCCCAACACTCATATCGTTTTCAATCACCCTTATCCATGTTTGTTTCGGTCTTCCCCTTCCCCTAACAATGTTATCCATTCTCCAACTCTCAAATCGCCTCACCGGTGCCTCCGTACATGGCCAAACCATCTTAAACGGTTTTCCCACGTCAAACCCCCGTCTTATTTTTAATCCACGCAACACCTACTTTCTCCTGGATCACCTCGTTCCTTAGCCTATCCTATCGTCTATCCTATCCTTGTGTGGCCACACATCCATCGAAGCATACACATCTCAGCTACCCTCGCCCTATCTTCTGTACGTGTCCATGCTTTACTACCCATATAAGAGTGGGGCAGGCCTAATTGTCGTGCGATAAAATTTTCCACTACACTCGGGCTCAAGAAGTGGAGCGCGCCCTATAACCCATTTGACACCACCCCAGGTGTAGAGGTGGCGCGCCGCTTTGGGGCGACGACCTAGCAGCTCTTATAGATTTAATACCACATCTGGGCCTAAGATTTAACACCACACCTGGCCTAGGAAGTGTAGCGCGTCGCTTCTAAGGAAACGCCCCAACGAAATTCGAATTTTGATTCATGTCCATAATGTGTGACGGGAATTTTCACGTTGGCTGCCACAAGCTTACCGCAACCCTCCTCCTTCATCCGGGCTTGGGACCGAGCGGAGTTTAATGTTAGTGTTACTCGTATCATAATTATAGTTGTTAACTCTTAGCTGTCGACTTCTGACAATTGAAATAGTAGTAACAACAATAGTAATAGTAGTAGTAGGAGAAACAGCAACAGTAGTAGTAAGTAACAAGTGTTACTGATACTTCTGAGATTTTTTTTTCAAACATTTACTTAAAACTCCTTATTTCTTCAGGTCTTGTTTACTTTAAAGATTTTATTAACATTAATACTTGTTTTTATTTTCAACAATTATTGTTATTGATTTGCTATGGTGCTCGGACTCGCCTCTTTTGCACCAGCGTACCCGTGTCCGTACGGCACGACACGGGTACGGACACGAAATACTTGTTTTTATTTTTATTTTTATTTTTTATGTTTACGAGGAAAACATGCAAAGATGGACATGTGGGTAGATTTATGGGGAGTAGG
>JAGPOY010002431.1:0-14841 GCA_018983105.1 Silene uniflora | reverse complement strand
CCAATCAATCTTAGATTTCTGACTCAGAAAGCTATGTTGGACATTAAGCAGATGTCTGTAGGACACAGCAGCCTCCCTCTCAGCATGGATTAAAGAAGAGTCAGAGGGTTGAGAATGCAGCTGAATCTGAATTTCATCAAGAAGTGTTTTAGCAACCCCTACAGATTTTTCAACATCAGAGAATCTTCTCTTATTCAACTCCCTTAAAGGCCTCTTCAACTCTTTCAGTTTAGACACCAGAGAATCTGAATTGAGTCTGAATCGAGTCTTAGTTAGTTGGGCCTTCTCTTGGGTTCGACCCTTGCTTACACTTTACTACTTTCTTGTTTAGAGTAGTCTAGAGTCAAAAGTTAGGTTTATAAATTGTTAATTTGGTTAGTTAATTCTAGTATTAACGACGTCTAGTTTTTACCGATCACCCTCCATTCAACTCCACTTTACACATTTGCTTTTCACGTTTGCCAACGCGCGTTTTACACGGTAAATATCTTTAGTTACGTATTTGCGGAAATTATAAAAGGTAGATATTTTCAAAGTACTCCTAAAGACGAATCAAACAAGATCACGCATGAATATATTTACACTTACGTATCGAGAGAAAATTGAAATTGAACGCTCACTTGTGAATAGTGTGCAAAATTGAAACCTACAAAGTGGAGTTGAATGGAGGGAGTAGTTATTCTAACAATTACAATAACACGTTTATATAATACTAGCTAGGATATTCTAATATTGGCAAGACAATATTTCTTATACCAAATATCAATATATTATTCTCGACATATACTAATATACCCGGTTTTTACCCGAATTATCAAAAACACGAAATAACACGACCTAAATTATCCTGACCCACACCAAACCAACCCAATTAACTCGTTTAACGACAGCTCTAAATTCTACTCATAATAATGACGAATTTTGTCACTGCTACAGTCGTACCCTTATTAGGCAAATACTTCCTCACATTCATTATAAGTGTCCCATTGTGAGGATGACACGAGAATTAAGGAAATGCGTTAAATAATGTAAAGTATTGTAGTGAGGTATTATTGTGAGTGGAGTATTATTGTGAGTGGAGTGATTAAAATAAGTATTGTTATAGGGTGAGGTGGGGTATTGTTGTGGGTTGAAGTGATTAAAATAAGTATAAAACATTACCAAAAATAGACAATATAACATTATTGTGAATAGACGGAAATGGACAATGGGACAGTTATAATGAATGGGAGAGAGTACATTATTTTACTCTCCAATTTTTCTTAAACAATTAAAACTAAATAAATGGCACGTGAATCTTTCTTATTTTCCACTATACATGAACAAAATTCTAGTCCCACACTTGCAAACATATCAAGAAGATACGGAATTGACTTGGGTGGACATACACAAATATGGTTCACTACGCAAAATCAATTTTAAATTTGGTAAAATATAATCAAAGCATGGCAACATATCACAGATCAGTCCCCATCCATATCAGTCCAATATTTCCCGGATCTTACCAGTTACCAGTACCACCACCCCTTTTCAACCTTTACACACTACTACTCGTACCGAGGACCATTATCGACTCTCTCTTTTTCCTTTTCCGGTCTTCTCCTATCAGAGATTAACAACTACGACATGTATTAGACACATTTTGTCTACTTAGACCCAGCTCTATTATTGACACAAATACGATCTATTAGACAAAAAGGTCTACTCAGACACAACTTTGTTCTCTTTTCTACCTTTTCTGACCTTTTCCTATCAGAGGTTAACAAATACGATCTATTAGACAAATATGTCTATTCAGACACAACTTTGTTCTCTTTTCTATCTTTTCTGACCTTTTCCTATCAGAGATTAACAAATACGACATCTATTAGACAAAAAGATCTACTCAGACATAGCTGTGTTATTAACTTTCTATTTTCTACCTTTTTCAACCTTCTCCTATAGATGCTAACAAATAAGACCTCCACTATTAGACAAAAAGATCGAAAAGAAAAAAACGGAACAAGAGACAGGCCTTAGCAAAACTCGCTTCACAAACATAACACATTTACACAACACCCCATTATTCTTAGAAGATGTCATGTACTATACCATTCTTCTCTCTATCATGCATGTCTCTCTAAATCTTCTAATGCTATTATAGCATTATTCTAACATCTTCCTCTAATTTTTCCACATTTTCTCTCAAAAAAACATGATGCACAACTATTTATTACTAAAACTACTCTTATGTTTACTAATCCCAACATTCATAATCATAATCTCCATTTTCTTCATCTACTTATACAGAAAAACCAGTACAGCAGCAGAAACATCTGCAACTGTATCAGCAGCAACTGTATCAGCATCAGAAAACCCAGAAACAGGAAACAGTAAAAACAATGCAGAAGTAGAAGAAGAACAGGAATTAATGTGTTTTCAGGGAGGCGAAGATCTGAAAGTATCAGACATATTAGATGCACCAGGTGAAGTAATTGGGAAATCAAGCTATGGTACATTGTATAAAGCAAATTTAACAAGAAAAGATTCAACTTTATTACTTAGATTTTTGAGGCCTGCTTGTAGTGGGTCCCTTGGAGATGTGATTAATGTTGTACATTCAACTGGGTTTATTAGACATGAGCATTTGGTCCCTCTTTTGGCTTTTTATGTGGGTCCCAGAGGGGAAAAGCTTCTTGTTTACCCATTTTATCAGCATCTTAATCTTTCTCAGTTCATCAAAGGTATGAATTTTGTGCCTTTTTGGGTTATTCTTGTATTGTTGTTTATTGTTGTTGATGAAGTTCAGTGGCGGAACCAGGAGAGGGCTAGCAGGGACTGTTTCCCTCGAATAATTAAAAAAATTGAAATTTTTAGTTAAAATTTTCGAGTTTTGTCCTGGTTATCTATGTCTTAAGGGAGACTAGTTTGTCTAGTTGATACTTTAAATCCTGGTTCCGCCACTGTTGAAGTGGGTTCTTTTAATGATTGGAGAATCAAAAAAGTGTTTGTGCTAAGTAATTTCTTCACTGGTAGAATATTGTTCTGTTATTTGGTTTGGGAATGCTGTGTTTTTAGCTCATTGAAATTATGATTTGCTGTTTTTTTGGGTAAAAATTATTACTCCCTTGGTCCCGGTTATTTGTTTACCTATTTCATTTGGGGTGTCTCATTCAATTGTTTACCTTTCTATTTTGGGAATGTCTTTGATGTGCAATTTATCCTCCACAGTCCACACTCAATTTGGTCTACATGTCATCCAATAATTGACTCTCTCATTTTTCCTTGGTCTTTTTGCCAAAACCAACGGTAAACAAATGACCGAGACGGAGAGAGTAAGGGGTTGTATTTAGAGAACTAAATTCATATATGTTGTGTATTTTTTAGCCAATCTTTATCATGATGCTGATCATGATCAAGAAACTAAAGCCTTTAATAAAAAAATTATGAGTGCAGTAAAAGACAATTGATTTAGCTTTCCTGATTTACAGGGTTAGATTGTGATGTTAGAGAACTCGGCTTTTTACTGGTTGATTCCTATCTTTTTTGGAGTTTTCCTGAGATACAAGTTTAGATTGCTTCAAATTAGATGATTCCAGTTTAATTAACAATGATATATTTGTCTTTGTCTTCGTTTTCATTGATACGACTGAATACATTCGTGTCCTACTCGTTTGAGGTGAAATGATAGACCGGGCATTCATTTTCTTTTATTCTAGAGGATCAACCGAGTTTTCTTTTCTTATAAAAAAAATAGTCATTGTCGATTGACAGTTACTAAATTGCTTACTGATCTGGTGTGTGGATTTGTGGTCCTTCAGTCCTTCATGTTTAATACTGTTCTGCACTTCTCATTAATTAATTTAGACATTATGAGTTCCTGAACTCCTGCTAAGCTAAACCTGGGTGTTTAATTTAATGTCAGATATTATCGAACGAATTTCCCAGGTGCTTCTGGCCTTCCATTTGGAAATGCTAAACCTTATTTTAGTTGATCTAGTGGTAGATACTTCTGTAGACTGATTTAATGACTTGCAGACAAGCGAGCCGGCTTGTAATGTCAATCTTGTCCGTTTTATAGCCGTTTTGAATTGTTTGATTCTTGTTCTTGACTTACATCTCAAAGCTAACTATCAGTATAATCATATCTCCTATAGACTTTAGCCAGCCTGCTTTCCTGTTTTCTTATTTGTTCATGTGTCGATTGTAACGTGTGTTTTCATGAACAGATGACAACATTGAATCTCACAAATGGGAGACAATCTACAAGATTGCCCTTGGTTTAGTCAAGGGTCTGGCTTATCTTCACTCAGGACTACTCAAACCCGTAATACATGGCAATCTGAAGTCCAAAAACATACTCTTAGGTCCAAATTTTCAGCCATTCATATCCGATTACAGCCTACATTTGCTTCTGAACCCAAATGCCGGACAAGAAATGCTCGAGAATTTAGCTTTTCAGGGGTACAAAGCTCCCGAGCTAATGAAAATCAAGGATGCTCGTGAAAGTACTGATATATACAGTTTGGGAATCATCTTACTAGAACTACTGACTGGCAGAGAACCTGTCAATTTAAATGCCTCGGATCCTCAGGAGATGCATTTGCCAAATGCTATCAGAAAGGCAATTCTTGATCACAGAATAAAGGACTTATATCATCCTGGCATAGTACTCAATTTGACCGGAAACCAAAGATACCGGGTAGAAGACCGTGCCCTTAAACTGGTTCAGCTTGCGATATCTTGTTGTTCTCCTTCCCCGTCTCTTAGACCCCTTGCCCATGAAGTTGTCAGAAAGTTCGTAGACTTAAACAGGGAGTAGGGTTTACAACACAGAAGAATTGATTTGCAGAATGTGCAATGACAGCAAGTAGTTTAACAGGCAACTGTTCTTATTGTGCGTTAACTCTGGGTTCGAAACCCGTCAGCATCAAAAACCGCCATTGCGACTAATACACACAAAAACTAGAAGTATTATATATTGTTGATGTTTGCTGACAACTAGGACACTGATGATGGGAACATTACTAAATTGATAAAAGTGGCCAATTTTATGAGAGAATTGAGTCAGAAGGCAGAAAGATTTGGATTTTGTGGCCAGGCTGCTGTACTTTCCATGAATTATTGTTTATTCAACAACAGATTGCAAAACATGGGATGCTAAATATGTATGGGTCCCTCAGAATAATCTTCTTGTCTGATGATAATTATAGTAGGATCTATCAAAAGAGAAACTTATCAAGGAGGTGATTTGTGATTATGTCCAAAGATGTTTCCTTCTATAAGAAAGGTCCAACATTCCCGGTCCGGACTGGAATCTACTGGACGGAAACCGGAACTGAAAATTCCTGTCTGGTCTCCGGTCCGAGCATTTCAAGGATTCTGGTTCCCGGTCCATTCCACTCCGGACCCGAATTTACGTTTTAAATTTTTTTTCCTAGGCTAGTTTACTTAAGGTTCTTTACCAATCTTATTCAAATATTATTCATTTGTCTTATTATACTATAATAATACATATTTCTTCATTTTTATTGGTATACCAATATACCATTAATAAGTCCTTTGTAAAGTCACGTAAGTTGGCTCCGGTCCAACCTCCGGTTTCCGATCCATGATCTTTTGTAATTTTCCGGTTCTGGTTCTGCTCCGGTCCAGACTGAAGCACAATCATAATTCATAATTACAATACTCCCTCTATTTTACTCGAAAGAGCCTCACCTCAGACTCTTTTGTCCGGTGAAAAAGAGTAATATGTTTTTCCGAATGCCTACACTCACCCCTTTAATGCTTACAGTCCGCATTACACTTTTTCGATCATACATGTACAGCAGAATAATGGAAAAATGTTGTTGATCAGTTGTTGCTGCATACATGCTAACTATGAGCCTTGAAAAGCTACTACTTGCGTCCACAAATTACACAACGAGAAAATAGACGAGGCACATTCTAAATATAGATGAAAACTACCCAATTAAGTTCCCTTCTTCCTTGATTTCACTAATGACATCAAAACAATTTTCGAAAATTAGTTTCACAAAATTAATCTTATGTCCGAAAAATTTCGTCATTTTACTAGTGCAGGTTGATATTTATCCCTAATGCATGAATATAATGATACTATAGCAATTGTTAGTAATTAAGGTGTAGTAAGATGATGCCTCCAACTGCAGACCCGTCGAAAAAGGCAATGCGAAACCAAGGGAGTTCCGTGAGCACTAGCTCGCAAAACACCCAAGCATTGAACGGTGGTGGTGGGCAAAGTGTTAAGTTTGCTAGACGAACGTCAAGTGGGAGGTATGTAAGCCTCTCTAGGGAAGACCTTGACACGTCGAGGGAATATATGAATTATAAGGTCCACATTCCTCCTACACCGGATAACCAACCAATGGACGGGTCTTCAGTCGCAACTAAAGCTGAGGAGCAATACGTGTCAAATTCATTGTTTACCGCAGGGTTCAATAGTGCAAATTCCCGACTCTAGAAGGTGCACCAAGAAAGCAAATTCCCGACTTTATTAGGATCGCCTCATTTACTTTCTTGGTGTATCTTCTAGTCATGACAATTTGCTTGATACTCTTGGCCATCTTGGAGGTCAAATGGTTGGGAATCGAGTTGGAGGAATGAACAGGTCTGGCTCATTTCTGGTACAAGCTCCCACCTCGCTGCTGTGGTTCAAGGCGTCCTCAAAGTTATTGCAGGTAATCTTTCGACAGTAAGTTTCGTGTTAGACCATCTACTGTGAAACCAACCTAAAACTGTGAACAATTCAATGTTTCCCATACGCTGATAATCAGGTTGGTATGTCACAATAAGACGTTTGGTAACAACTCGGAATCTTGACATTTAATATGACGGTGTAGGTATCGAGATCTTGTTCACATTGACCTCAAAATCATCCTCAGAAGGCGAAGATGATGTCTTCGCGGAGCTATACCTAGTAAAAAGGACTTCCCTAATGCTTCAGCCGATCGTGATCACCATGGTGAACATCATAGCAATGTGTTATGCTTTTGCTAGGACGGTGTACAGCACAGTACCGGCATGGAGCAAGTTCCTAGGAGAAGCCTTCTTCAGTTTCTGCGTGTTGGCTCATTTGTACCCGTTCGCAAAGGGTTAATGGGAAGAAGGAAGACTCCTACAATTGTGTTTGTTTGGTCTGGTCTAATTGCTACCACCATCTCTTTGCTTTATACAACCTTCAGCTACAACAGGTGGATCAGGGTTTACTTTCCCTTGATCTCTTTATAGTTATTGTAAATATTTTCATATCGATACGATGATACGAAGAGAGGATATGATACCTGGTTCAATTAGAGCAAATCATTTGTCTATTTCTCATAAAAGAACTGCATATTATTAATTCTACACTCTACAGTTGAACAAAACCTCACCACAAAATTTATTAGGTATTCAAAAAGATGAATTATTAGCTAGTTCCGATATCCAACGCCAAAATGAAACCTATCTCCTTGTCTATTATTGAGTGCATATTCCAGCCTTAAAGGGCCTAATGGCGACTCAAAACGAATACCACAACCATACCCATATCCGCTCCCTGGCTTCAGTCGAGCACCAGCAGGATTACCTTCAAAAGAGAAATATAAAAGAGACGATACTCAAATGAGCCTCTTGCATGGTCACATGTACACACGAGGCTTTATTTGAGAGTGAAAACATGAAAGTTTTTCATATAGTTGTGCTCGACACTTGCAGTCGACTTTGAGTAACATAGCATAGAGTAACTCAGATTATGTAGCTATTAATAAAGTGACTTTCTTAATCACCGTAAAGAAAGCGTTTAGAAAAAAACGCATACAAGACCATTGAATTTTTGAATGCGTACAGCGGACCAAATTTCATGTTATATAACTAACTTTATTCTGAGTTAATGACTTGGTTTTAGCATATAAAGATTTTAAAGAAGAATGATTGTAGATCTAATGCAATGTTTTGAAACATACCAAGAACAGAGGGTCCTGATCCAAGATCAGATCCATAATCAGCAAAGAGAGCCCCATCAACCGGACCAAACTGCAATAAACATAGTTATTTTGAGAAGATAGAACATTCAAAAATATCTTTCATTCGAAAAAATAATACTCGTAATAAAAAGCGAGACAATATGAAAAAATGAAGATGAAGCTTTTAAAAATATGCTGAAAATGTGAAAAGCTGAGGAGTACCAAAGGGAAAGAAATTTCTCCACAGCCAACAACATAGGAGCGCCCTGAACCAACAGCGCCTTCTTCATATCCTCGCACACTATCTGTTCCACCTATGGCAAATGCTTCATGGGGAGAGAATCTACCCACAACATGGCCACCCGACAAACTGAAAAGAGAAAGCAAGTGTATTATAAAATCCAAGGAGCTAAGGTTTAAATAAAGAAGAGAGAACCCAACATCACTTCGAACCTCAAAAGTATATTAGCAGGCCCAACGTTTACTCTTTTTCGCGAACGGGAGTTTATCCGATTGAAACGCAACCACTCTGGCAAAATAGGGAGGCCTTGTTCCATGCTGAAGACAAACTGCACGTTCAAACTTCGTAAGCAAGTACTCCATAATAAACTACTGATGAAATGCTTAAGAAAATGAAAAGGCAAAACTAACCATGGAGGAACCTGATTCACCCGTGTAACTCAACTCACATTTGGAAAGCAACATATTATCATGGAAGTTGCCGCTGAGGAAAAATAAATCCTTTATTAAACAGATCCTCATATTATACCACACGGAAACTAAGTATCTCAAGACTCAACAGTTGGTGTTTGCATATACCTAGCAGAAAGAGGGCTGCCGTAAAAATCTTTACGCAAGGGATTTCCACGATGATCACGAGCACCAGCATGCTGCAATTTTATTCTATGAGAATAAGTTGATACAAACGGCAGCAATTATGCAGTTATTTCATCAACTAAACTCCAGCCGGCAACCCCCACCCGGAAAATAAAAACAAAAAGGAAAACAAAAACTGCAAGTTTCTAACTTATCCCAGGGATGACAAAATCAAGCATAAACACCGTCCAGAGACCTGAAATGTAAGTCCAGCAGTTCCATTCCATTTTGGTCTCAGAGGGCGGCTAACTTCAACACCAGCGGTGACGCGGTCAATAGTCAAGTTATTACCGTCAGGTAGATCACCATGGACCAACGTACCAGGATTCCTTGAATTCTGCAGAAAAGAACTTGCAGACTTTACAACTGTTGAATGGAAAGATAGAAAAGATGATCTATTTTCTGAGAAAAAGTAAAAGCCACAGTGCAAGACTATGTTTCATCACCTGCACCATAATCGAACTACGTGTACGCTTATTGTCTCCATCAATCCATGGAACCTGGTAAGCGATCCGAAAGATAGAGTCTATTTGGCCCCTCTCCAAAGAGACATTTACTTTTTGATTCTTGCCAAAAAGATTCTTGTGACAGTATGATAAACTACAACAAGATTCAACTAAGCGTTACAGTTATGATAAATGCAACAGGATATGGCAAAATAAAAATAATAGCTTTCTACCATAAAACTTCCAAAGCATGTTGTAACACAACCACCTTAAAAGCAAACATCATCTGCGTTTAAAAAGACATGCCAAAGCATATAATTTTATGTAAATAAGTTTTATTTTTTACCGTAAGTTAGCATCAAAGAAACAAAAAAAATCTTCCAAATTCTTTTTTTATACAGTGTATAGTTGTATACATACTTCCATTCTCTTTTTAAGCATACTTGAGCTTAAATTGTGGAATTAAACCCATGGGAGGTTAAGTCACACTATAAAAAAAAGGAAAAAAAATATAAAAAAACGCAAAAGAACATACCTTCCAATAAAACCAGATAATAAGCCATTGGTTATCCTACAAAGAAACAAGCAGTGTCAGAGTAAGCGGAAACATGAGAAACAGTAAATGGCAATAAATTACACTCAAAAATGGCACAATGGATAGAATTCCTTACCCACTTGAAAGTCCTCCCCCAGCTGAAAACCCGCCACTCACGCGCTCGACCACATTCATCACCAAATCAACCTTTCCTGTCTCTAAATTGTTTGAAGCAAATATATAAATTAGATACAGCAACAACATTACCAAGTACCTTCATGGCTCCCGCAAATTTTGGGTGAGGGGGGGTCGGATGTACGCAGCCTTACCCTTGTGTTGGCAACACAAGCAGCTGTTTCCGAATGACCCAAAATGAAAAATGTGTCAAGAACTGCATTGAATGACTGCCACTTCACGGTAAAAAGAAGAGCAACTAGTATAGTGAGCCATTTTGCTATATTCCATCATAATCCACAACCAAAGTATAGTGAGTTTTTGGCTCCATTGGAAATGGAAGCAAAAAATATATAAATTAAATAACTGGAAATAATATTTTGAGCATGTTGCTGCAACCAAATGAAATCTAAACATCTCAATAATAGGACAGGATGCCCTTATTATTTTTCATTTCAACCCATAACCTCACTACTTTGATGAAAATGATGCGGCACAGTTTCAGCTCCTAGTCTCGGACTAACTACCCAAGGCAGAATGATGATTCCATTGAAGCTAAAATCTAATTCAAACCTTGTGCTGCCAAATTTGTTTATTGAATATTAGAATTAGTATTTTACCTCCAGAAGGCTGAGGAATAATGCCAACATCATCCATAATTCCCATGGCTAGAACAGTTTCCACATCTCTTTTTCCTTGGTTAATACTGTAAATCTGTCAAAGACGAAATGAAGTTTTATTTTATCACAATCGGCTGGCAGGTTGGTCGAACAATTGGACCTCATATGCTAGTAAAAACAGATTCAGAGAGAATTCTAACAAAAATGTTAAGATTTAGCAATAACCATCAACAAGGTAAGACATAAAATGACAAGGGCCCTTGAACATGAAGAAGAAGTAACTTCTATAATTTCCAAATATCTGGATAATTATGTTTCTCAAGCACCACCAACCAGTGACTACTCAATTGGAACTTCATGTCAGTGTCATTGGATTGGTAGAAGGTTCTGGGACTTCTGGCCAATAAACAGTTCACAACACCAAATGCTAAATGAGCTATGTTAACACTCCTAGGGTTCGAACGATGACAGTAGACCTGGCAAACATATCGGGTCGTGTCGGGTTCGTGTCCGTGTCACATGTAAACGGGTCACAAACCCTCCAACCCAAACCCAACCCATTTAAATATCGTGTCGTGTTCGTGTCGACCCACTTACTTAAATGGGTCATCAAGCCTTAACCCTAACCCATTAATTTCGTGTCGGGTTCGTGTCGTGTTTTCGTGTCATGTCCATATTTGGAAAGTTTAAGTATATTTATGTTAAGGAGGATGAAAAAAATCAGGATTAATATGGTAAACAAGTCATTCGTGTCGGGTTCGTGTTTTGAGAGCTCAACCCAAACCCAACCCATTTAAATATCGTGTCGTGTTCGTGTTGACCCACTTACATAAATGGGTCATTAAGCCACAACCCAAACCCATTAATTTCGTGTCGGATTCGTGTCGTGTTTTCGTGTCGTGTCATTGTTTGCCACCTCTAGATGACAGGCATCTAATTTACCAATCGAACTATACGAATAGGATCTTTGGAGTGAGTGGAAATACTTAACATCAAGTATAAAAATTTAACCTGTTTCATCTAGTTTTGATTTTACTTGTTCCAGGCAAAAACAAAAGGATGAAAGTCATTCGAATAATATTCACATCAAATTGGATCTGAAATTATAGCATCCTCAATTGTAACCCAAATTGGATCTGAAAGAATAGCATCCTCAATTGTGACCAATTTATGATTGCTAGCTGGTGATTGAACCCAACTACCAAATAACGAGTTTAAGATGACAGTCCAGTTTTCTAGAACGCCAGAAGATTGATAGCCAGTAGAATGCTATTTTGGCATCATACAGAAGGGAAAGATATGCATTACCATAATGAAGACTCAAAACGCTACTGCTATAGTTTTAGTTTTCATTTTCAGCATAAGGGTGATCAACTATAAACTCCGAACAACAAAGTGGGAGTAACACATTGGCAACTTTCGCAAGGAATGAACTGAAAACTTTACCTGTCCTTTTTTAGTTGAAAGCTCCCGAAGAATTGTCTCAGGCTTTGTCTTCCCAACAGGTTTCTCATGCCTGAAGACAAAGATAAATAAAATTTAATCAGACCAACGCCGGAATTGCATAAATTAACGAGTGACAGCTGAGTGTCATTTGTTTCTACTATAGTTTTGTTCTTCTAGGAGAAAATTTTACACCCTCTTAACCCTGTTTTTAATTCTTATTATTTGTATTGCCTAACTAAAGAGCTGGGAAAGTTGAACCGTACATTTCTTTATCAAGGAAACGGATAGAGATGTCATTGACCTCTGCTTCAGAAACTTCCAACTTTAGTACACCATCCGAAAGGATTTCAACACCTGAAACCTAAATGAGTAAAAACTAATCACATAGGTGAAAGAAATATTTGAACGTTAACATAACAACCACAACAATTAAAAAAGTTCCCGAGGAAATCAGATAGTCCATTCAAGGGCATGATAGGAGTAAATCACAATATACAGAAATAAAAGAGGTAAGATTCAGATATTAACCATGCCGAACAATCCTCGCTCCATGTACCAACCATTGATAGAATCAATCACACCACCTAAACGCCTAACATTAACCACTTTCCCTGCACAAATCAACCACAAACTGATTCACTGGAGAGTATACTTCAGTTTCACCCACATAGAATACCCATTATATATCAGCTTACCATATCCATCTTGGAATGAGTCTTTTATAAACTTGGACGGCAGAACATTAGCTCCTTCACACACCAATCCTCGAAGTTCCTGGTTTGGTTCTACCTTGTGCCACAAATCATAAAGTAGAAACCTACAAGTTAGCCCAGGACAACGTGATGCTCATTGTACCTATTGATCCACCGTACGCTATAGTCTAGGGCATTTGAAGAAAACTTAAGCCAAAATGCCATCATGGTAAGTAAACCCATATATACGTCAAAAATTAAGCACGACAATGTTTTAAGAGGATTAAGGCCACGGGACGGGAGAGGGCCAACTTATAAAACCTTTATGGTAAGTAAACCAGACTGAATTCATCCTCTGTGAAACCTGGATTTCTATTCGATATCCAACATCACCACCCTAACTACTAACCTGCCCGATACATTCTAGTATATGCCTCATATCCCTATTATGGCCTCTTAACAACCTAAAACCATGGAAATTATAGTCTGAACTTAAACATATTAACGTACAAAACCATTGATTGAGCCTCACTCATCAGCTTAGTCTTCTGGCTAAGATGGTTCGCTCGCAAAACATATTCAATACAATGATCATATCTTAATAACTACTATGACATATAAACACAATCATTTATCATTTTATCATGCACTTCAAATTACACAACAAGGGAATTAAACTTACTAATTAAGCAAATTATTAAAATTCACAAATTATACTTGTGACAACTCTCACCCGATTTAAATAATGCTAAAAAGGACAAGCTTGTGACCGTCACAAGCTTGTGACCGTCACAAGCAAGACTTGCTGATTAAAATTAGCAAAGTAAAATACACTACCTCAAAAACCAACTTAATACCATCCTTGGAATCCACAACAACAGGCCTACAAGAAGCAAAAGACCCACTATCAATAACCCTATGAACATCCTCCTGAACATCCTTAACACTCAAAACCGAATTCGGTTGAGAAGCTTTCAATGCCATTAAAACCTCCAATTCAAGCTCCTTCTTTTCAAGCTCAATTCCATCTTTACCCCTCACCAACACTTCCTTAATCAACACCCTCTCATCACCCTGACTCGAAACCCGGCTCACTTCCTCCTTCAACTGAATCACCCCTGACTCACTGGGTTGACTCGCTGACAACTCGGATGAACCAGGAAGCTGTGTTTTTGAGAAAAATGGAAACTTTATTACATTTTGAGGTAATTTAAGGGAATTTAGGAAGTGGGTGATTGAGAAATTGGGTTTTTCTGAAGAAATATTTGGGGATTGACATGCAAATGGAGGATTAAAGAAGGGAAATTTAGGGTTTTTGATTGAAATTGAAGATGAAGATGAAAGAGGGATTTTGATAGAAGGGGGCTTGAATTCAACGCCATCGTTAGAGGGCATTTTTCGTATTTTGCGAGATGAAGTTAATTATTAAAGTGAATTGAAAAAAAATTAAAGCTTTGTATGAAGGAAGAAATTAAATCACTAAACCCTAAACCCCCAAAACTTCAATTGTGAATTTCCCCCAGAAAAACATACTCCGTATTCAACTACACTCCGTATGTATCCAGAAGTGGCGGGAATAATTTACTAGTCTTCACTCTTCGGTACGTTCAGTTAACCTCTCCAGATTCCCAGACTCATAAACTCAGCAATTAATCTCGAAAAATAGGATTATACGGAGTATTTTTTGCTATTTTCCATGGTACCCCTCAATTTTTCGACTTTCTGCATGGTAATCTTACGCTTTTTAAAACATACTCCCTCCCATTTCCTATATTGTTCCCTTTTCTTTTGAGCACAAGAATTAAGGGAATCAATGTGAACCACACAATACACATGACCTCACATCAAATTAATTTTGGACCACACAAAGTTGTCCAAAAAAGGAAAGAGGGAACAAAGAGGAAAGTGGATGAAAAGGGAAAGGGGAACAATATAGGAAATAGGAGGGAGTATGATATAAGGTACCCCTAATTGTTGTCAGTATCACTAAGTGTACCCTAAACTTTATTTTTCGTTAATTAACTTCAGTTTTAGGCGTTAAATAATGACTTGAAGGCGTAACCAAACTTGTCATTTATTATCCCGTGACATAAGGACTCTATTAGGCTCAAT
>JAGPOY010002430.1:0-14843 GCA_018983105.1 Silene uniflora | reverse complement strand
GCATAAATGTGACTGTATTTTCATACCTTCACATCTCTCAAACGTGTCCTATAGGTGTGACTTATAGGGACCAGTTGATCACCGCCATCCGTATGACAGTAACGTCAAACTTATCTAGCAAGCCAACCGTTACTGATAAACGTGGATCAACTGATAATAATACAAAAGTATGCCCTTGTGATCCTTCAAGAGATTTAATAAGTCAGTGCACTAACTGTAGAGGACACCAGCCCCAACAGGTTTATCGCATACCAGCACCCTCAAATGTCTCCCAAGGTCATGGAACAAAATTCACCAGAAATCTCATGAAAGGTCCCATGGGTTTGAGAGGTCGTACCGGACCACGTTTCTTTTTCTCCCGGATTTTCAACCATTGGGTCACGTTTCTTTTTCCTCCGGTTTTTCTACCACATGTCCGAGAGCTGTTCACAAGTTACCTATTCGATTTCAACCCCCAAATAACAAGTATCAATCCATTTTCACGAGTATCCGAGTTTCGATCGAGACTGGTTTATCGCACATCACCACACTCAAATGTCTCCTGTTAGTCCTTAAAATTTTTGTGGCTGCTTCAAGTTACCCGATGAAACTTTTGTGTGATTTCCGGGGAATTTTGTTCCGGGACCCTCTAATCTCGAAAAACGTGTATTATACATTTCAGTTTGAGCCGTACGGGAGGTCTCATCGAACCACGCTTCTTTTTTCTCCATGCGTTACTTCCATGTGTCCGAGGTCACTCTAGGAGTTATTCTATTCGATTTCAACCCCAAATCATAAGTATCAATCCATTTTTCACGATTACCGAGCTTTGGCCGGTGCTAGTTTATCGCATACCTGCACTCTCAAATGTCTCCCGTTTATCCTGAAAATTTGTGTGGCTGCTTTATCTGACCCGAGGAACTTTCTGTGTGATTTGAGGAGAATTTTGTTCCGCGATCCAGTAATCCCGAAAACCTTGTATACACTTTAGTTTTAGCCGTTCGGGTCTGGGGAGTGTTCAAGGGGATTTGGGCTGAATCAAAAGGGGTCGGTGTGGGTGGACAGGCCGGGTTTGATTGAGTGGCCGTTTAAATGTTTACTTAGTAAAACGAGTATGTTCTACATTTTGAGTTGGGTCATTTCAGATTTAGCTCATTTAAAAGGCACTTTTGTTGAGGTCGTTTTGGATAATGGATCATTGACTATGTTTTATTTTTACTTTTATGACAGACTACTTAAGTTTGATTTCATAATAGTACTAAGGCTAATTTATGCAATCATATGATATAAGGTAAAGGGTATAATCTATTAGGCTCGGGTAATTATGAACCTAACAAACTTCAAATGGATCAAGCTAAGTCTAGTTCGGGTTTTTACGCATGTCTTAGTTAAATACTCTTGTATGTTTCATGTATCACGTCAGACTTAAAATCATCTTTATTTTTTGAGTTCTACTTAAATATAGATAGATATTGAGATTAGATTCACAAATAAATTTGAAAATGAACAAAACATAAAAGCATATTGGTATGGAGGAGGTACTAGGTAGTACACAACTACACAAGAACTCCATACTCCTTAGTGTACCAAACTTTATTCGAAAGGATCATAGCACATCAAGTTATCGACCATGAACATGCATCTACCAAGTCAAGTCTACTCGCAATCTTTATTCTCCTCTAAAAGACCCTCAAATTGCACATAAACAAACACAAATAAATAAATAAAGCAACCACAATACTCAACAACATTATTCGAGATCAAATGAGTCCCATATAACACGATAAATGTCATTTGAGATTTTTGTCAGATTATTATTCCACTCAATGGAATATTATTTGCCTCTCATTCACATTTTGAAAGAACACCCGATGGAAGAAGGATTAAACACTGTTGTCGATACCGTCCCAACTCCAATGAAATAATATTTGCCTTTTGTTTACATTTTCAAAGAGCATGCACAACCGAGAGATTAAACATTTACCATCGACTATTATTTCACCCGAATTGAATAATATTTAACTAAAGTTTATTGGTCTCTCTTAGACCATCTACAACAACAATAAGATCTATGCCTAAAGTTGATATTTTTACAATTAGTACCCAACAACAACAAAAAGAACTTATCAAAAAATGAGTTTTCCTGGAACTCATCATATCTAGATGAGTATCACAAAAACTTGTTTAATGATAATAACTTTTTATTGTTGTGAGGGGATGAATATGAAAATATCAACTTTCGAAAGTGGTCTTTTTGTTATTGTAGGTGCTCACAATGAGAGAATGATCGTCTTTTATTATTCTAGTGGTCTAACTAGTTTAGATCCCGTGCTAAAGCACGGGGCATTTCAGGTTGGGGTATTATTAGTTTGAATTAAGTGAGTGTGTTGTTATAACAGGTGGCGGATAAAACCGTAATGTTATTATATATGGGGTATATATTAAAGATTGGTTCAAATGGTAGAAAAAAGTAGGGGGTGACGTATTTGTAAGAGATCTTTTAAATGTGTTCTTTGTAAAGAGATTAAGAAGAATTATAGCAGATATTAGCGTAAATATCAATATATTAACTTTATTAATGACTATATATTTGATCTATCGGTTTTTTGTGTCGTACTATTTCAAAATGGTGCATGAGGATCGAAAAAAGAGGCGACCCATATTGAGGCCATTTGCATTAGGCGGGAAAATGACATGTTTTGTTAATCTAATAGTTATAAGGGGGATTGACATGAAGTTTCCTTATTGTTGTTGTGTAAAGTTTTTGGAGAAAATATCATATTATGATAAAATGAGGTGGATAGATTAAGGGCCCACAAAAACAACAAAAAACTTTTTGTTGTTGTGGATGCTCTTAGACAAATATATATATTCATCCTAAAGATAAAATGGGTCAAATACTATCCCACCTGGCTAAAGAAGACAATTCTTATGCTAGCCTCTAGTCCGAATTACTCATGGCATTTAAAATAAATTTTCATTTGTGACGGGTATATCTGTCGCAACCCCGCGACGAGTCAAATACAACCCACAAGGGAAGATAAGCTAAGACAAAAACAAATTGTATAGGGAATAATACATTTTGTTTTGTCTTATCTTCCCATATGAGTAGTATTTGAACTGTCATAAACTTGTGACAGATATACCCGTCACAAGGAAGACTTTCTGAAATTTAATCCCATCTTATTTTTTAGATGAATACACTTATACGTATATACACCGTTCTTAAACGAGAATTTGTGTTAAGTAAACAAAAGAACAACATTTCCACACAAACTTGCTTACTTATCATTAATTATGGTTGCGGCTAGGGTTTAAGAACACTATCATCCCTCACTCATCACATTTCACTTTCCTCACTTTCTCACCTGCTCTCTCTTCCTCTTCCCCTCCCTCTCCCTTATTCCTATCCATTTCTTCATCTCCAATCCAAAATACTCCTAATTTATCCTACAAATGCACAGATCTAATCCCCAAATGGCATAAAGATTCAATTTTCACAACTGGGTTGTTCTTAAATCAGCTAAAACCTAAAAGTTTCAACTTCTTCATAAAAAAATGACAACCATGAACCCTTTTGATTTGTTGGGTGACAACGATATTGATGATGTATCTCAATTGGCTGAGACTGCTTCTGCTCAACTTGCAGCCATGGCAGCGGCTAAGAAAACTGAAGAAGCTCCAACTCAACCGTCGAAAGCTGCTAAGTTGCCAACTAAGCCTGTTCCTCCTTCTCAAGCTGGTGTGTTTGATTAATTTGGTGTTTTTTTTTTATTTAATTTTTTTTATTAGTTTCATATTTAAGCCTGTTCTATTTTTTATTATGGTAGAAGATGGATTGGATATGTTGTAATTGATTAAGATTTTCAGTTGGTTGGTATTAAGACAGTCATACCCGTCTTAAGTTTAAAACGGATCAAGTACTATACTATATAACTAGATGAGACAGGTTTATTGTCCTCCTCTGGGCATTTTAGTTTTTGCCCCATCTATTTATTTGACCCGTTTCATAAGATATGCTCGTCTTAAACAAGAATCTGTGTATGATTTTGGAGGGGTTCAGTGTTTATAAGTAGTAGTGGATAATGTTTTATTCATGTTTATGTGGTCGAGTTTTGCTAAGGACCTTCTCTTTCCGGTTTTCTCCAACCTTCTCCTCTAATAGAACTATTAAATGTATAATATAATATTTGCCATCAACTATTTTTATGTGAGTGGGCAAATTTATATTTATTTATTACTAATGTGAAAGGAGAAGGTCGGAAAGAGAAGGTCAAGGTCCGTAGCAATCCTCTTATGTGGGATATATGTTGTTTTGGATTGATTTATGCGTGTTTGTGTCTATTTCACAGGGCGGTGTTTTAGGTTTTGGGGTTTGTAAGTTTCATGTCTCTTATTAGTTGGGGCTTCTGATTTTGAGAGGTGGTTAATCTTGGATTATGGATTTTTGTGGTGTGTGTTTTGAGGTTGTTTCAATTCAATGGTGAACTAAGTTGCTGTTTTTTGGGAGTGGATTGTGATTTCTGAGTATTTTGTGTGCTCCGTTTCCAGCTCGTCACTGTGGCATTGCTTGGTGGAAGTTCTGTTAACTAAGATTATCCTGTGTTGTTCAATGATGCAAGTGTTAAGAGGGAGTGATTGTTAAGCTGTTATACACTTATACTTCAGTTGTTCCTCCCCCGTTAGGAAAAGTTGTTTCAGCGAGAAGTTAAGGAATGAAAAGGGAGCTAACTTAGTTTAGGGTATGCCTAATTTCCATAGGACTGATGAGTTCTCTGCCGTATCATCTAGCCTGTTATTTTCTTTCCGTCTTGTGGAATAACATATTTCTCCAGTGGCAATATCTGGTCCCTTATTTAATGGTTTCTGCTAAATTTGATATTGATAGTAACAAAGTTATTGGACGAGATAAATAGACATGTCTGTGTATCACTAACTTATGGGCATATTTTGTTAAATACGTAGACTTCAGTAATTCAGTTTGTTCTCGTCCTAGCTGCTATTTGCCACTGTGGTAGTCTGTCCAAGTTTCTGTTTCTGGCATAGATCTGTTTTCTAGAGAGTCTGCTGACTTTAAGGATCGTGGTTGTACACTTTTTTAGATCTTAGCGGTGCTGAACTTCTAGGGATACTTCCACTTTAGTGTTCCTCTTCATTAACATTATAGGAGCCATTTGGTTGGTTGGGTTTATAAATTGTTTTCTTCTACGCTTTTTTACTCCCGTGATATTAGAATTTCTTCCGTCTCCAGACTCCATCTTAGTCTTTCTTCTACGATCTACGTTCTCCACAGGAGATGACATGTAATTTCTGCTTTTTAATGGACTATATGTCATCTACATGGTCCATTCTTTTATACACTATATCATGGTCAATACTTATATTTCAATTTATTTGCTCAGTAAGGGAAGCAAAGAATGAAACTGGTCGCGGAGGAGGCCGTGGGTTTGGGCGTGGAGGAGGAGGAGGAGGAGGAGGCCGTGGACGTGGTGGATACAACCGAGACCGAGACTACTCAAACAATGACAATGCTTTCAATAACTCTGTAGCTCCTGGACCCCAAGGAGATGAAGGTGAAGGAGGGAAAGCTGCTGAAAGGAGGCCTTATGGAGGGCCTCGTGGACCATATCGTGGCGGTCGCCGAGGTGGCTTTAGCAATGAAGAGGGGAGAGATGGTGACCGCCCTCGTCGGACGTATGAACGCCATAGTGGAACTGGGCGTGGGTAAATATTTTTTGTTTGTTTGTGCAAATTTTAATCTGTTTCACTTTCTCTCCTTGTTTACTCATATCCGATTTTCTTTCTTACTAGGAATGAGTTCAAACGTGAGGGAGCTGGTCGTGGAAATTGGGGAAATCAATCTGATGAAGTTGCCCCGTAAGATTTTCAAAGCACTTGTGTTATTTTCTGATGATTAGTACTTCCCATGCGATTGTGTTCCCTCATTTTCATTGCTCGCTTGTAGTATGATATTCTTGTACTTTTTTCAGAGCTATTGAGGAAGTTGCGGAAGAAACTGAGAAGAATGTGATTGCTGAGAATCTTCCAGCAGGCGAAGAGGCTGTTGAAGGCAACAAGGAGGCGCAGCCAGATGAGACTGAAGAGAAGGAGCCAGAAGAAAAGGTAAATTTGGGAATCTAGTCAATGTGGCTTTACTAGCTTTTAAGATGTTGATATTGGATACGTTCTACTCTCTGAATATTTGGAAATAAAATAACTGTTGCTTTATCCTGCTATGACCTCCTCTTCCCAATTAAAAGGAAATTTTTTCTGTCTTTTTGGATCAAGTATTGGGTATTATTTCAGCAAAACATACATGGGGCATTCGGCTACTAATTTCCAACTTATATTCTTATTCTTGATTTTTGCGCATTTGTACGTTTGTTGGAGACCAAAAGGGTCACTCAAATAGCTCATTACTAATTTCCAACCAGTTGTGATATGATGCTTGATTTTTTCTTGTTTAGCTTTGTGTTTCATACAAGTAATGAGCTTGACGCCTACAATCAGAACTTTTTGCTTTCTGAAGTTACGGAATTCTTCTTAATGTGCAGTCGCATTGATATTGTGTTTCTTTGTAAATAGGAGATGACGCTGGAAGAATATGAAAAGGTTCTCGAAGACAAGAGGAAAGCTTTGTTAGCTCTCAAACCTGAGGAACGAAAAGTTGAGGTCGACAAGGATCTTCAGTCCATGCAGCAGCTTTCCAACCGGAAGGACGAGGACCCTGTCTTCATAAAACTGGTGAGCCTCTAGGACCCGTCTTACTGACGGGATTTATCGCTACTCCAGCTACTACTTGTGTGTTTTTTGGTCGTAATATTGTTAAATGTTGGGTGTTCACCTGTATGAGTACGACTACTTGTTTCAGGGTTCTGATAAGAACAAGAAGAAAGAAGCAACGGAAAAGGAGAGAGCAAAGAAGGTATGTTCTCGAGATACTTAGGGGTATTGTATGTAAGTAAAGCTATCACAATTCACAAAGACGTGTGCATGCATAAAGTCCCATTGTTTACCAGTGAGTGTCAATCTCACGATGGTATCTATGATGTATGTACTAAAAGTATGAAACATTTCTTGTGTCTAGAATGGAGTTTATGCCATGCTATATTCGTACAACGGTTTCTTACAAGACTAACTGATCCCAAAATAGATAAAAAACTAAAAAAGTCGAAACAGACTTCGGAGCCCAAGTGGTTTGCCACAAGCCTACAACATAGATAAAAAAAGTTGAAACATAGACTTTTTAATCCAAACCCAGTTACAATCAAAAATCCGTATTTTTCTAACACCAATATATCCTGTATTGTGGCAAACCATTTTGAAAGGCGAGCTTGAATTCATTGGCACAATGGCACTTTGGCAGCCTGGATTTTTGTTATAGGCTTTTAACACAGTTTTGTGGTCTGTTTGCAGTCCGTCAGCATCAATGAGTTTTTGAAGCCTGCAGACGGGGAGAAATACTACAGCCCCGGTGGTCGTGGAAGGGGTCGTGGACGTGGTCCAAGAGGTGGTGGTGGTGGTGGCAGCTATGGTGGAGGTAACAGGGTGAACAATGCTTCCTCTCCCATAATCGAGGACCAGAAACAGTTCCCGACTCTAGGTGCTCCTCGTGCCTAAGCTCCGCTCTTCCATATGGGATGTGGTCTCCTTGTCTGCCTTTTCTTTTGAGTCCTTCGAGTCGCAGGAAAGAACTCCCAGATTTGAGTTTCCTGATATCAGATTTAACTTCAAAGTCTATGATGATTTTGTAATCTGTATATTTTCTGTTTTTTCCCCGAACATTTTTCTTCTAGTTTTTTAGTTACTAGGGGACGAGGAGAGAAAATTTAACAATAGGACGATTTTTGGTCAATTTTGTTATTGAGGTAGATGAGTCGTTTTTGTTATGAAGATTGTCTATGTTGAGGTTTATTCCCATGTGTTGTCGCAACATAACAATTGTCGAACAACTGATTATCGACTGAGTTGCTCGGGGAGATACATCAGAAGAAAACTCACTATTGGAGCTTACATATAATCAGTTTCTAGGAATTGCATTGTGAGAGTGCTTGCAAAGACGATGCTAGCGTATATTTTAAATTTCCCAATAGGAAGTATTTCACCTGTTAACAATAGAACGTTTAAGGAGTACAATAGAACGTTTCGTTTAAGGAGTTATCGCAATCGCTCAGTACATGATCACTAATTTTGCTTAATGATCTGATGTCAGAGTTGTTGCTTCTAATATAACAGTAACAAACAATTAAGGCGTTAATTAGATCGGTAAGGTGTTAATTAGATTAGGTTTTTTTTCAACAATTTCCAAAAGTTGTGTAAACAAACCGATCAATATGAAAATGACGCTAAATTAGTTGAAACTGGATAATTTATTTTATATACCACAAGTCAGCCAAAATATTACCGAACTGAACATTAAGGCACTAATGTTAAATCAGCTGCAACTCCACGGCACCAAATTAGAAATCACTCCATCGCTCTTGACGATGGAAAAAGTTCAATGGTTGTCCAAATACACGGGAGCTGAATACTTCTGAGTGGCATTACAATAAAACAGATGGTGAAAAGAATCACCGTACATATTTGAAGAATGAATCGTTGATGAACGCAAAATCCGAAGGCTGGAATTTGTAATGGCGACAAAAGAGAGCAGTGATATTTTGAGCTCTATAATAACTATGAATATAATGAGCAAAGTCTGGTGCTAGTAATTTTCGTTATCGTCATTTTTATACAAGAATGAAGAATCTAACAGTAGAAAGAATAGGAAAATGTAACAAAATGCAAACCACTAGACACGGGGTACCTAAACAAGGCTGTGTCGAAGAATTTTGAATTGAAACAATATTGCAGCAAAAACAAATGCTTACATGCCACAATGTAGCATCACGAAACCGTTAAATTATCTTCTAGGAGGAGCAGCAACCACTCTTCTGTTGGACAGGCTGACCTCGGATCTGAACTGTTGGAGGCCTGGCATTGTTCATTGGCTGACTGGCCATCCTGCAATTTAATCACCAATTTTGTAAACAAAAGGAATTTAATCGTTACTACCTCTAGCTCACTTTAATTGTCCTCGTTTAATTTTTATTTGTCAAGATATCAGCCTAAAATAGTTCTCCGTAACAATTTTTTTATAAACTGATAGTAAAAATAGTTGTTTTAAATCATAACTTTTACATTTTTAACTGCACATATAACAAAGATCCGAGGTCATATTGACGACAATACAGCTTGTTATCTTCCACAAGAGTTGGCTTCCACAAGTCAGAGGATAGTATTTCGTCAATACATAGTTGACATTATTTGACCATCAAAAGATCAGAGGTCATATTGACGACAATACATTTTTATTACTCAAAGTCATATTCAAAATCAAAGTTGACATTATTTGACCATCGAAGATTCAAAGTCATATTGACGACAATATTTTTTGAGATGGAGGGAGTATAAGAGTTGGCCACTTTAAAGTACAGAGCCCTTGTTATTTTCCACAAGAGTTGGCTTCCACAAGTCAGAGAATAGTATTTCGTCCCTTTTTGACATCGATTTCTTCCACACTTTCTTTTTTGGTCCATTTCTTTGATTTTTTCAACTTACTATTTTTGTTTTTCACTTCTCTCATAAGCAAGTAGAATACCTACTTCTCCCCTCACCAAGTACAATAAGGACTTTCCTTCTCTACTAGCTTAATTGAATGCCATAGTCAAAAGGAATCATATATACGGCATGGTCCGAGGGATATAAGCTAGACAGTTACATGACTCCTTCACAAGGAAATTCAACCTTCCATCAAATAATGGGGTATTGCTAAATAAGTCGTTCATCCTATATTTCCTACCTATTTGCCTTGGCAGTTCTATGCGTAATCAGTACAGATTACCCTTGTCGCCATAAAATAGCATAAAGTCGATCTTTGCTAATACCACAAACAAACTCAATTAAGTGATTATTTCATTATATGATTCAGTACCTGTTTTTAATAGAACCAGTCATAGCCATGAAAGCCTGTTCTACGTTTGTAGCGTCCTTAGCACTGGTCTCCATAAAAGGTATGCCAATTTCATCAGCAAAAGCCTGTGTTAAACACAAAGTTCATGACAAAAGTCAGTGTTCCCCTCATCGCCGCTAAAAACATAAAGCAAATAAAAGCTGCCTCAATAACCTTGGCAGTTTCGTACGGCACAGCTCTATTGGCAGCCAGATCGCACTTGTTTCCAACTAGAAGTTTGTTGACATTGTCACTAGCATAACGATCAATTTCATTAAGCCACTGTTTCACATTGTTGAAACTCTCCATGTCTGTCACATCATAAACAACCTAGAATCCAAAGTAGAAAATTGTGTAAGCAACAAAAACGAGTTACACATTTAAGAAGATCGACTCTGAAATGAACTGAAAAAGCCAAAAAGGGAGTTCGACTAAGGATCAGTAGTAAAATGGATTACTCACAATGATGCCGTGTGCACCACGGTAGTAGCTGCTAGTGATAGTTCTAAAACGCTCTTGTCCAGCAGTGTCCCACTGAAGTGCAATTTAAGCAAGCATGTCAGTTGCAGGATAAATCAAGAAGTACGAGTCAAGAAGTCGATGATTATGTATGAAAGCTGGCTGCAATCAGCGTTCAAAT
The DNA here is from genome assembly GCA_018983105.1 of Silene uniflora. NCBI lineage: Eukaryota > Viridiplantae > Streptophyta > Magnoliopsida > Caryophyllales > Caryophyllaceae > Silene > Silene uniflora. The sequence goes on along the minus strand of JAGPOY010002430.1, from coordinate 4,233 downwards.
AAGATCGAATACAAGAATCATCTTACAATTTGAAGTTTGATAGTCTTTCCATCTTGCTCAACAGTGCGGATTTTCTGCAACAAGAAATATACGATATAAGACTCAACCCGATAAAAGAGGCACTGTCAGCTTCTAAATAATTGGATAAAAGACACTCACGAAATCGACTCCAATGGTGCTAATGTAACTCTCCAAATATGAGTCATCCTGCATCAGTTATTCAGTTAGAACAGGCAAAAATGGAAGGTGTACCAAGTTGAAAGTATGCTGGAAAGCAGTATTACAGCACACCATAACTCACAGCTGCTTAGAGACATGCTCTGAGAGCTAATTTGCTAATTGGTAAATCAATTATAAAGGCGTACCGCAAATCTCAGAAGAAGACACGATTTGCCAACACCAGAATCTCCAATAAGGAGAAGCTTGAACAGGTAGTCACTGCAAAAGAAAGCACTCACTATGAGTAGATGTATGACATAAACAGAGATGCAAGAACTGTTAACAGCATGCCAAAACTGTAGTATCTAAATGTCAATACACATAGAGTGATTGAATTGCATTACGGGACGGTCAAGTTACTTAGCACAAGCTGAGGTGACAGCTAAGGAGGACAAAGTAAGGGGTTTTTTTCCACCTCGTCATTAGTCTCAACACCTAAATTGAAGAACTCGCTGGAACCGTATAAGATCCCATATTGTTATTAACATGGAAAAACTTGGCGTACTTGGTACTTACTGAAGAACCTAGGAAATATAAGAACAGCCATTGTTGAATGAAGCTCCACCAAAAAAATCATAATGTTCACACAACTTGAGCTGATTAGACAGAGCTAGGGGTGGCAAAGTAACATAATTGCAGTCCGTTTAGAATGATAAGAAACATCCCGAGCTCCTTAATGCATGAGAAACTGTAGTTTTCTCGAAGGTACAAAATTTCACCCCAGTGTATGCAAGTCTAACCAAAAGTTCAACAGGTAAAAGCCTACGACAGCAGACCTTGACTCCTTCCAAACTGAATAACTCCACAAACACACTCAAATTCTACAATACCAGACCAAAGTTCAACCAATAATCAACCTAATTCATATTTACGAAAAGGCCAGTATACCATGAGTCCATGACACCGTCACAAAATACAAGAAGCAAATCTGATTTTGTCAAACTTAATATCTAAACACAATTCCAATTGAAAATTCATCACAATTCCATGACCTAATATCCAAAAAACTATGGAGTATTTCTCAATAGCTACTCCATATTACTTTGTCTACCTCGTACAACAATTCGCCAACATCTGTGCCTCATAATCTATATAACAATTCATAATTCATCACAATTTGATGACCTAAAATCCAAAAGACGGCTTCTGATTCTCAAAACTTACTGCAAACTACTCTGTCTACCTCAGTCCTCGTACAACAATTCAATAACACCTCTACCTCATAATCTATACAACAATTTAAAATACATCACTTTCATGACCTAGATCCAAAAGTCAACTTCCAATTTTATAAAGTTACTCCATAATTCCATATTACTTTATCTACCTCACACAACAATTCGCCAACATCTCTACCTCATAATATAATAATTCATAATTCGTTACACTTTCCTGACCTAAATTCCGAAAGGCAACTTCTGATTCTTAAGAGTTACTCTATATTGCTTAGTCTACCTCATACAAAAATTGCCAACATTGCTACCTCAAAATTCATCACAACTTCATGATCTAAAATCCAAAAGGCAGCTTCTAATTCTTATGAATTACTCCAAATTAATTTTTCGACCTCATACAACAATACGTCAACATCTCTGACTCAGAATTCCTCACAATTTCATGACTTGAAATCCAAAAGGCAGCTTCTAATTCTTAAAAATTTCTCCAAATTACTTTGACTACCTCATACACAATTCACCAACATATTTACCTCATAATTCATATTTACCTCATAATTCATCACAATTTCATGACTTAAAATCCAAAAGACGGCTTCTGAGTCTTAAGAATACTCTAAATTACTTCTTCTACCTTACACGACAATCCGACAACATCTCTAGCTCATCATCCATCACAATTTCATAACCTAGACTCCAAAAGACAGCTTCTTCTTCTTAAGAATTACTCCAAATTACGCGACAATATGCAGACATCTCTACCTCATAATTCATCACAATTCCATGACCTAAATCCAAAACACAGCTTCCAATCCTCAAGACTTACTCCGAATTACTTACTCTATCTCATACGACAATTCGCCACATCTCTCCCTCATAATTCACAGATCCGCTACAAAAATCACGATTTACACAATCGTTCATACGATTCCAACTCACAAAACGCAAAATTAATCCCGCCGTTACATAATTCGATCGCAAATCACATAATTCACATCGCATCAAACATATAGTTATCACAATCAATTAATCAAACAAACGCACGATCACCGACGAAACTCAATCAATCAAAAAATCGCAAACACAACAGAATTACGAATAAAAAACAATCGTACAAATCAAAATCAACGAATAGTAACGAAAATAATAATCAAAATTAAACGAAAAGTCGGATTAAAAAGCATGAAAAAACGAGGAGCTTACTACTCAGGATTCATGGCGGAAAGAGGAGAGAAAGTTCGGTAATGGATGACCGGAAAACAGGATATTACTGGTGATGAAGAGGGAGAGTTAGAGATAGAGAGAGAATGAGGAGGCGTAAGAGAGAGAATGGGGAGAGGGAGAGTTAGTTATAGAGAGAGAAAGATTAGGAGAAGTGGAAGGAGAAGTAGAAGGGGGAAAGAAATAACTTGGAAAAAGCGATGTCTTTTACTTTTATCAATTCTTTATTAATTTTTAATTATTTCATGATTGAATTTTGATTAGATTCTTGGTCGTTTTTAATGTGGGGGTGCGGTGTGACTCGTTGCCTACTTCTTCCAAGAGGTGGCAATTGGCTAGTCGGTGGTCAATTGAGTCGGGTTGTATTAGGATTGGGTCATATTGGATCAGCTTTTTGAGTCGAGTCGGTCTTGGGTTATTATCGAGTCAATTGATATGTTGTAACGAATTCGGTTCAGTGCTGGTATCGGAGTCAATTGATATGTTGTAACGAATTCGGTTCAGTGCAGGTATCGGAGTCTAGTATGATAACCAGGGGGCCTCTTAAAATAAACGGAGGTCCGGTACAACGCAAAGAAATAAGGCCCCAAATATGAATTTACAATTTGTATTGAATTTATCAACATAACTTGTAAATTCAGTGACCATAACCGAGGCCTGGTTCAGCCGCCTGTGGTCGCCCAGCCTCCAAGCCACAAACCAAGCTACTGGCCTTAGCCCATTACTCCAACTCTGTCCAAAATCATGTTACTATCTTATTAGTTAAGTTAGTTAACATTTAATGCGTCTCAATACTTCAGTTCTTTAAGACAGATATATCTTTTGATTTTCCCAATCACGCTTATTATTTTACTCCTCTATATAAACACTAGTATAGATCCCGCGCAATACATGCGCGGTGTTTATAGAGTTTTTTTTTTCAAGTGTATTACTTTTTTTTTGTACGATTTTAGTGTATTAGACTATTAGTTATAATTTTAAAATTAACATTTCATTAATTTTTCATATTTTACCCATTATATTTTGATATGAGAGAAAAATAAATATACGGAATAATAATTCAGAGAATCGAGTAAAAGTTACGAAATGTGCATATACTTTAATGAATCTCTTTTTCTACAAAACAGATGATTTCATTTTATAAATTTTCTTAAAATAACTTTAATGATTTTTTTATCAAGGTAATAATATCAGTTTACAGATTGTTTTGTACAGAATATGTGTGAAGCTATTTTATAATTAATAATAACACTGAAAAACGATTTAGCAATTTAAAGTTTGTGGTTTATATCATTTTACTTTTAATTTTAATTAAAAGATGATAATTTATAGTTTAAAGAAAAAAAATTATAACTTCATTAAAAGATTATAGTTAAACGAAAATATAATAGTAAATGAGCTCTCATTTATTTCCTTATTTAGGGAGATTCGGGAAAATTATTGAGAAATTTTAATCTCTTAGGCCCTGTTCTTTTGGACTGAAACTTATAGGATCTGAACTGAACTGAACTTATAGGATCTGAACTGAACTGAACTGAACTTATAGGATCTGAACTGAACTTATAGGATCTGAACTGAACTGAACTTATAGGATTTGAACTGAACTGAACTTATTGGA
>JAGPOY010002428.1:0-11537 GCA_018983105.1 Silene uniflora | reverse complement strand
CTGACTACTCATTAATAACAGGGTAATTAAGAGGGTAGGATGTTCGCAATCTTATTCTTGTATTAGAAACATAAAGAGGGCCAATCAGAGATGGAAATTACGTCGCACGCATAGAATGATAACTAATTCTCAAAAAAAAATGCAATAAGATAGATATTTAAATTTAGTCCATCATAATCCAGAAGCAAAAGTAATTAAAACTTTATTAAAAAATTTGGAATATAAATTTAATTCAAACTTACTAGAGTATTACGGTTAGATAAGGATTAATTAAGGGTCATATATAATTAGTTATAATTAATATAGGATTAGTAAGTAGTATGTTTATTACTTAATTTGTAATAATATGTGTTGATAATATAATCAATCAAGTTAGTTAGGTAGTGATGTAATGCCTTCCATCACGTAAATTTACGTTGGTGTATTAGCCCATGCATCAACGTCAATCTATCAATCTTAATTGTAAGCTCCCCCGGATAACAACACGGCCGACTTTTGTTTACCAGAGAAGTATCGTATCGGCCGAGTTTTATTAACTTTATTATATGTTTATTATATTATTATTATTATAACAACTTAATTTTGAAAAATATAGTAAAGTAGCAATAAAGGTATTTTGTTACTTTCTCTATTTCAATCATTTATTTATTTAATTTTAATAAAAAAACAAGCATTACAATAAAAGAAGCAGGATTGTAGCGATTTTCATTTAGTTAATAATGAAATTCTTATGTTATGTAATAGTTTTAATTCAGTTTAGTTTAATTTATGATCGTTCGTAGGAAGGAATTGAGTCTAATTGAATCGTTCATGAGCTCAAACAATTCGGCAAGTCTCACAAGGATGTAACGGGTTAAATATCGAGAAACAACTTGTAGGCGTCTTAATTGCGGCTCCAAATAATAAGAGATGTTTGTTCTCATCGCATATTGCAATTCGCAATTCAAGTTGTAAAATTATGGACTTCCTATAATTGGACCCACGAACATAAAAGGTTACCAGTTTACCACCAAAGACACCTAACTCTTCAATATTTTTTCCCCGGTACGGAGAGTCACGCTCAAGGACAATTTTAATATTGACGGGGTTTTGAAGATACCCGGCGGGTGGCATGTCTACAAGTTCGAACCAAGTCATTAGTATCTCATAACTTTATCAACTAAGCTTAGTGTAATTATCATCATGTTTGTCGAAATAAAACTCAACTGAAATCAGTACAATTGTCTATGTTTCGACTTTTTACTGCCTTGCAAGTTTTGCAATTCATCAGAGTTGGTAATCAATGGTATGAGATCGAACCCCATTAGCATCAAAATTACCATTATGGCTCCCTCGTCTACACCCAAAAAAAAAAGTTTTAAGCATGTCCTACCGCGAAAGAGTCCTATAGCAGAGTGATCATTGATTCATTGCCCAATATCAGAACACCTGAAGTAGCTAATCAGGGAAAAAATTAATATCCCTAGCACAACAATTCGTCAAATTGTGTGTTTCTGCTGTATGAATTAATGACTATACAACCCTTTATATAATTTCGGCGAATAAATAAATTACCAAAACTAAATTTCTGAGCAAAACATCACACCCACACAAGAAGACTAATAGATCATCAACCTCTTTAACTTGATATTCCGGCAGCGACAGAGGATGCTGTTGATGACTGTCTTCGGCTTTTACAGATTAACCTTTTCTTCTGCCCTTTACCCTTGGTGTATGAACAACAAGCTGTTGCTGTAAGAATAATAATTTCATGGCTTTTTACAAAGTGTGTTTTACGAGCAAATAGCTTCGACTGATAATCGTTTTAGAGTTTTAGGGCATGGATCTCCACCAAAGTTCATGTTGGATATAGTCACTGAACATCTCTGTCGCCCTATGCACCTCTGCGGTAGAACATGAGAATGTATGGTTTAGTAGGACAGACAGTGGAAAACGGAATACAGATACAAAATTACTAGCAAAACGAGTCATTTTGGTCGGGGATTGGTCGAGTTAGGCTTTGCTGGTGCAGGGTCATTTTGGTCTGTTTTGAGTGCAGTTCAAGTTCATTAGAGTTGGGTTAGTTTGATTAGGTCTAGTCGTTCAACTGATTGTGCGACAAGGCCGACAACCACCCATAACCTGTAAATGAGACGGTACTCACTGAAAAAAACTTTATAAATTAAACGGCTTTTACATGACTTACTTTTTCCACGATGGCATGAGAGTCTTGAGCATGACACGTTCCTTTGATGAAACTACCACAAGTTCCTGACGGTGTGCCAAAACTTGCGAACTGGACAGAAGATATCGTCTGTCCTGCTTCACATTGTAGATGAGCTTTAGCCACGTGAAGCCTTTGTGTACCAACTTGACTGTTTAAGCTCCAGTTTACGGTTGTGGGATGGTGCTCGTATGCATCAGCACATACGCGTGCTACTGACCTCTTCACGAGTGAGATCTTTGAAGCATCCCCTCCTAATTCCTCGAAGATGACCATCAGATTTTGTTGAGCCTTTAACCATGCCCTAGGAACATGGTACCTGTAAAGGCCAAAGATACTAATGAATATAGGCCTATAAAAACCGACTCGACCAGTACCAGAATGGCAAAATGGACAACCTCGAGTATTTGCTGGCGCAAACTGACCCCAAGATGAACCTGGCCTAACCCGACCAGGAAGACCCGTTTGCCATATTTACTAATGATTGATTAATCTAAATTTGAAATAGTGGTTGACAGAGTGTTAGAAATACCATCTTTGGGTTGGGCTACCACAACCATGCTGGCACTTTATAGGACGGTAAGTCCCCATATAATTACAAGGACCGCAGTTTCCATTGGCATACATAGTCCAATATCGGCCTACACTATGGCCGTTGATCCATATTTCACCTTTCCCCATGCTCTGCATATCTATAGCCAGTGGTTCAACTCCTCCAGGCGCATCAAAGTACGCCTGAAAATTTCCACAATGTAACATTTTAGATTTCATTCTTTAAAGAACTTTTTTAGGCTTAGAAATTACGATTTCTTACCTTGTACCATGTCAACGGTTGAGTACTTGATGAAGCAAGTGAAGCCCTCACCCATTCCACAGCTGAAGCTCCTGACGGAGATGCTAGATTCATCGTCTCTCCTTTTAATCCGACCTTGCAAGAAAATTGCTAATTGGCTCAAAGAAGCATTTGGATCTCTACGTATAACACCGGAAAATTAAATTGTTTGTACATTTTGTCCAATCTGTTCCAAAAAGCTAAATCTATAGTCTTTTATAGTATTAGTTGGATATAATATTTTTAACAGGACACCAAAAAAGTTCTCTGAATCAGCTATCGTAAATATAAACATAAAAAAGATTCTGCAGGCGACTCACCTGATACGACCATTTCTGCCAAGTTAGATCCTTCTTTCCACTTCCAAGACCTTGCAGCACGACGGGACCTAATATCCCCGTATTCCATGTTTCAAATCGTGGACCAACGTTCTTGAGAGAGCAAAATAGGTAATTAGCATTTATAATTCAAAATCAAGATAAAAATAAGTCATATAAGTTAAGCCACCAACAAAATGAAAGTGAGAAACTAACCGGCAAACCAACAGCTACGCTTAGCAGAGCAATTCTGTTTACTCCAGTGCGGAGTTTGACTGGTCCTTTGAATGTAAATCGCCTGTTCTCTCTAGTTCCATAAGCTGACCCTGAAATTTGCAAAATTGTTTTATTAGAATTTTATTTCATTCTGTATGTGCCTGGTTTAAAGTTCAACCCAAAATGTGAAATTTAGCTGAAGCATATACCTGACAGTTGCCCGTTGATGAAGACGTGAACAGCGTGTCCTGACGACTGCACTAATAGTTCGGGAGTCTGACCGTTTAGGTCAGATTGGCTGGCAACAACACTGGAGAGGAAGACAATCACAAGATAGCAAGGTCAAGAACACTGATTTTAGGTAGGCCTGACCTAGACTCGAAACTACCAAGTTGGAGTAAACCTAAGATTAATTTGAAACAAATTACCTTACAATCAAAACCCTAACTGACCACCAATGTGAAAACGACTCAAACCTGAACTGAACTGTACAACTATGCACAAATAACCCAACAATAGTGCACTAGAGGTGACAATAGCCTGCATTGATCTTTTACCCTCACAACTCAGTCCAAACCCCAGCCATATAACCAGTTTTCCAAAGTGTAGTTTTAGGTGCCAAATAAGCCTACGACTTGCACAAAAGCATCGAATTGTCAGCATGTATTTAGTTTTGAGTACATTTTCTACTTGTATTTTAGGTCTAAACATTTCTGGTCTCATCAAAAGCCCCAAAATGGCCATGAGATCTTGTTATCTTATGTTTTTCCTCATTTTTTCTAAAGGGGGTTGAGGATTTAAAAAATCGAGGCAATCTAGTGGACATACCTAGTCATGTACCAAAGATAGTCACTACCATCTCTTGTGACATTGACCTGCTCCAAAAGTCCATTAGCTGTCATCGTTGGACTATCCTCCGCAGAAGAAAGATCCTCGTCATAGGTCTCCCATGATAACAATTGGGAACTTGATGGTACCATTTGCATGTGTGAGGTTTGAACTCCAACCTAGATGAATATGGACAAACCCCAAGGTGGTTAGAGTTACTGCACTGATAAAATTATATGGTAATCAAATATAAATATATATTCTTTTTCGGGTGTAAAGGGAGCCATAAAGGTAGTTTGATCCTGACGTGAACCAAACCCTTACATTCGCAATATACCGGAATATAATACTCCGTTAACTAAGAAACATACCTTGGCGGTATTAAAGGCAACATTTTTGCAATCCGGGAGTATGCTAACAGACCACGCCGGTAAATCATACTGTTGATTGTTGAATGTCACCGTCTTAGATGAGGTAAAATGATAATTGTAGAGGAAAGCTGCACAAGTTCCTTTCTCTGGCGAGAAAACGTGTGCCTGTAACAATACAGTCGATCAGGCTAACTTAACAAAATGCCAACACTGAGATTTTGAAGTGTGAATAACTAACCTGCTGGTAGCTCCCTAGTTTAGTGACAGTAGGATTTGAAGAGACTAATGCCTTCTCGCAAAGCTTGATAGCCTGGTGAAGTTGTTGTAAGTGTCCATATTTAGGTTGTCGAATCAAACCTGTGAATCATAAATCAGTTATGAGAGGATTTATTTATTTGAATTATGTAAGTTAATTAGCAACAGTAAACTAGGTGCTCAGTTAATCTGGAAGGAAATAAGGTAAGGTTTCTCTCTAAGGAATTTTTTTTTTATCATTTCTATAGTTCATCAAGGACTACCAAAAATGGCGGATCAAGGGTAAATCGGGCAAAAGCAGAGAATTCTGCATTAAACAACACAGAGAGCCTGTTTACGGAAATCCACAATCCAAATTGTGCTGAAATTGTATCGAATGACTACTAATCTACAAAACACGACCAGTTATTTATGACTTTGCTTAATTTTATCATAATTCAAGTATAGCGAGTCTTTGGTTCCATTGGAAATGAAACTGAACTCTCTCAAGAGTCAAAATAATGACCAGAAAATTGTCCTACATGCATAAGAGCTGCATTTTCAGTGTGAAGAGAGGCGCTATCATAAGGAATCATAAAATTTGCATTCTCGTTCAGTTATAACTTTGTTACACTGACAGATATACCATGTTATAGTTGTGTCCGGCAATCCGGCAAGAATTGTCTGAAACTTCCAACCAAGCCTGAGTAACATACGTTACAGCAAACAATTTTTTTTAGGACAAGTACCTTTGATAGGAAATATTAATGGACGGAAAAGTAGCAGATCCATGGTATATTGAGCTTATATTCTAAGTTCTCAAGATCAAGGTAAAGCACCATAAATTATCCTCTAAGGAGTACTGAAAACGGTGCCTAACTATTGGGACCATCCGTCGATTTCTGTCATTAAAAAAAAATGCAGGGACACATCCAACGTAAATGTGTACGATCAAAAAACACTTACCGTATTCATCAATGGGAGCATCATAATCATAACTAGTTGTAATAAAGGGACCACCAGCAGTGCGCCCAAAGTTCGTCCCACCATGATACTGCATGACAGGCAAACTTTAAAATCCCATCCGACAAAAGTTCAGGTTTTCACCTTTAGATTTCAGTCAAAATAAAAGCAATAGTTCATGTAGATGTAGCTATTCACCATGTAATAGTTGACGTATGAACCACCACTTTGAACAAAACGTGCGACTGCAAAAGCCAAATCTTCTACAGGACGGTCGTGAATTGGGCCACCAAATTCAGTAAACCTTCAATGACAGTGTAAAATTGTCACCGAAAAAATTTGCTGAAAAGATTTCATTTATATGCAACCTCAAAGTTAGAGATTTAATTACCATCCACTCCAAGCTTCAGTCCACATCAGTGGTTTGTTTGGTTTGTTGGGCTTGAAATAATCACAGTAGAAACCATTGCATGTGTTTATCTATCGGCAATAAATAGGTAGAACCCGGAAAAACTAATCAGTTGATCCATTGCATTAGAAAAATGCCAAACTTCTGTTAATTTAACTCGATAGAGTTTAAGAAGTCCCATGAGAAAATCATCTTACCATTGGGTCAGGGGCATCATCTTCCTTGCACATCAACCACGGAACTCCGGTATTCAGACCAACTGCCATTTTTGCGGCCCAGTTTATATAGGCTTTGCCTGCATCCCCAAATTCCTTAACTTCTGATCCGTATTCATTCTCAATCTGACATTACATTTGATGCATGTCACAATTTGATCATAATTCATATCTAACGAATTCAATTAGATTATCCGAGAAGATTTATTCCAACTGCTTACTAAAACTGAATTCTGATGCATACAAGGAGATGATATTTACTTCATAACTCACACATATTGACATTAACCAACTAACTTTGTAGATATCACTATTTGATTATCAGGTGGGTACGTTTCACGATAATATTATCAAGAGACCGTCTCATATGAGAATTTACGAAACCTCTATGAATAATGCCAGACCTGAGATAAAATTATAGGACCCCCCTGAGATGCAAATAATCTCTCGCTTTTCATCATCTGAACAATCTTCTGAGTGAAACCTTGCATTGCTTGCTGCACAATGAAAAACACTCAAAAGATTAAAACTGTATCGGGTATAGTTTCGTGGTAAAGCTCAGATCAATAGAAGTTTGCCCCCTCCGTCCCAATGAGAGGTATTTTAATCAATGGTGAAAAACGGAGGGAGTAAAAAGTAAGATTACTATACAAAAATGCGAAATTTCATACAACAAAATTAACACAAATTTAATCATGGGAAAACCTTAAATGGTTCATTATCTGTTCTGAAACTGATTCCAGGAACATACTTCAGCCACACAGGAAATCCTCTGCATCAAACACAAAGCAAAACACAACAATCCTATTATTAATCTGTTGTACATTATTTACAATATAAGCAAGCACCATTAATAAGTACAGTTTTTTTTTTCCAGATCGAAATCAGTACTCCGTACCATATATATCCGTCTCAATCATTTATTTACCTTCTATACGCTTTGTGACGAGTATTTGAATCAAACATAAAGAAATGATTGGGACAGACGGAGTAAACTAATTAAGAATTAAGATTGCTTAACTTCATTACCCAAAATTCCATTCAGCACAAACATAAGGACCAATACGCAGATTAACATAGAGACCAACTCTTTGCACTGTCTTTATGAACTTCACTATATCAAATCTTTCTTCAAAATTATACTGCAAAACCCAAATAAAATTTCAACTTATAAACAACTTTTACCCAAAAAAAACATAATTAATGAAAAGCTAATGCTTAATCAAACTACCATCAATCCCAATCATTTGTTTACCTTTTCTAGTCTTTGCGAGGGTATTTTAATCAAAGGTAAACAAATGATTAGGACCACGAAAGTAATTAAATTATCCAAAGAACATTACTTTTCCAGGAGAAGGCTCATGCACATTCCAGAAAACATAAGTGTCAATAACATCCAACCCTCCATCTTTAGCCTTGGTTATAAGATCTTCCCACATCTGCAAAACAAAACAAAACCCATTTTTCATGATACATTCAGTAGCAGTGGCGGAACCAAAAATTGAAATTAGCAGGGACGAAAAATCTTAGCCGGGGGAAACTACTAATAACATAAGATTAAAAAAAAAAATCGGAAATTTTAACTAAAAATTTCAAAAATTTGGTTAGGCCCCTAGTTCCGCCACTGTCAGTAGCGGAACCAGACAGGGGGCTAGCAGGGACAGTCACATGTTTACTCTATCACATTACTAGTTTACTGAAATGTTTCGGCCCCTAAATACAAATCCTGGTTACGCCACTTAATACGATAATAAGTACATTTTAAACAAGAGATTAAAGGGTGCAGGAAAATTACATCAGGGGTACTTCTAGGATAATGAATGGAACCAGAAATGAGGATTTTGCGTTGGCCATTTATAATTATACCCTTATTATCATAAGTAATTGCAGAATGTATGAACTTGAAACTCAGAAAAAAGGTGATACATGAAAGTATCACAACTTTGGAAAATAAGCTTGTTTCCATTAAAAAAAATGAAAATTTAAGTGAAAAAAATGTGGAAAATTTTATGGGATTGTTGTGAAATGTGAAGAAAGATTGGTTGTTTATATAGTAGGAGTATGAATCTAATCTAAAAATCTAAAATGTTGCCTGTAAAAAAGGTAAAAGATTTATGGAATATTTGATGTAGGCCACCATTGCACTCTATAAGGAGTAGGCAACAAACAGTGAGCACTCTTTCTTCCTTTGTAATCCGTACTATTAGTAGAGCTCAATTCCTCATTTGTGACGGACACTATCCGTCACAAGTGAGTGACGGATACTATATTCTCTCACAAAATACCCATTAAGGGTGAGTGGAGAAGCACATGAGGTTGTCCCCTCTACCCATTTCCTCTCACAAAATACCCGTCGTAAGATCCGACCCGTCGCAAGCAAGACCTACTGGTAGTAAAGAGACTTGTCTCTAACTCTCTCTATTAAGGGTTTAAGATGGACGCATTCGTTTTAAGTTTACAGCGAGTCAAAGCACATGATATTTAGGTAGACAGAACAAGTTTTTTGCTAATTTCTAAGCATCAAATTTTGTTTGAGACGGGATATATTTGTTTTACTATTAAAACAGATTAAATAGATTTGATAAATAAGCTAGTTAGAGATTATCAACTATGGAGTATTTGGTAGTATTTGCGTCCGTTTTAGGAGTAAAATGGATGTGAATGTCCTAAATAAGATTAACTGATTCAAAAGGGTATTATGTTTCACTAATTTTATTTTTTCCCTCTATGTCTCTCACTAATTTAGTGAAAGACGGTCTCTCAAGAGACCTACTGATTATGTTTTTCTATCAGCTAGTTCATCCGCATTTGTTTACCTATTCCATTTTGTCTCAGTCAATTGTTTACCTTTCAATTGTGGGAATGATTTTGATGAACAATTTAATCCTTCACACTCAATCTGCTCCCCTTATTATCAAATAATTGATCCTCTCGATCCGATTTCCTCGGTCATTTTGCCAAAAGAAGTATCTATTTAATCCAATTTAAGTTTAAGCCGTATATACCCGTCCTCAACGACAATCTAGATAGTCAATTAGTCATTAAGCACTACCCTTCACCTTATTGTTACTAAATTAATGAAAATAATGTGAGATAAAGGTTAAAGTTTGTGCCTTTTCAATTTAAATTGGAGAATGCTTTAGAAAAAAGGTAAATTTAACCTGGAGTTGTTAACAAAATACAAGTGGTCCTTATAAAAAATTAAGAAAATTTTTGTTTGAATGTTTTGAACGTTGGAAGCTTATGAGTTATGTCAGGCTGTTTGAGAAGTTCGTCTAGCCTTCTTGGCAAACTTCGAGGATAAGATCTAGCTCCCATATTAATTTAGTCTAATAGATCAATACTATGAGTCTATGACATGTTTTGGTGATTAGTGGCTACCTTATAGGCTTATATTAATACGGATTTTCGGTTTCATTGTATGTTTTATTTTGTCTTCAATATTATGCAGATGTCAACTAGTTCAGTTGGTAAATCGTAAGCGATGATTCTTATAACCTAGATTCGAGCCCCATCGGTATCGTCCTTGTGGTTCATTCCCTTTACACAGAAGAAAAAAGACATCCTATCGATCCTTTGGCTATAATCACGTAGAAGATTTTGTAAATCATACTTCATAGATTAATGATAATATGGCACAAAGTAAAGGCATTAGAAACCAAATGTCAGAAAGTAACACAAAAATAAAACAGATGATATGTTCACTTATATGTCTAGCTAGAAGATGTCTAGATACATAATTCTTCCATTTTTTTGATTTATTTTTCAACCTTTTGCACTTTATTTTCATGGTTTTTCATTGTTATTTCATGTAAGTGGCTGACCTACTTTTTCGTCTCTAGTTGTATTATTGTTTGTTTATTACTAATATGTCATTTTTAAAGTAAAAAACTATCAATTAAACAAATTGAAGTGCCGAACCATAAATATATTTCCTTATACGACTTCTTATCATGTGTCATTAGGGCACACATTAGAAAAACCGCGTGCTTACCTCACCAAATTTTCCCAACTAAATCGCAGGAATTTAACTGACTACGTATTTTAAGCTGTAATGTCAAATAGTTTGACTTAATTATGAGGTCATTTTAAATTTTTAGGTGATTATCACAGTTTGTTTCTTCCTTTTTACTAAACCATCACAACAAAGATAATCTTAGTAGCCAAACATCTGTTTAGTTTAACTAACCTCCTAATAACATGCTATTTAGTTGAATTAGTATGTAAAGTAATTAGATCAACACATATTTAAGTTTATTTTTGACTTGATTATTTATATATTTGATCATCTACCTCATAATCAATGTAGCTAAGTTTGTCTTAAGGAAAAGTCACGTAAACATTCAAAGCATTTACGGAGTAATTTTGTATCAACATGGTCCATGCACGCATGCAACTCAGATGCAAGTATCACGATTTACGTCCAAAGTTTAATACCGATCATAAATTGTACTCCGTAATTAGATGTGCATAAGTCAATTGCTAGTCACTTAAAAATTCAAAACACATGTACATTTGATCCCTCCATCCTCCTATAATTTGCGGGAGTCATTACGACATTGGAATAATAATGTTGTTGTAGGACTCATCCACAAATAATACTGATAAACTGATCACCATTGTTGTTCATCAAGGAAAGTAGTTATGAGTTTGTTATAGAGAGAGAAAACTAGAGAGAGACAAGAGGTAAATAAAATGTGATCTTATTATTGAATGAAGTCAATTACAACCTATTTATAGGTGTTTACTTTTATTACAAGATTAATATATAAGTTAGACTTATATAGTTCACATTCCCCCCTCAAGCTTGATTTCCTTTGTAAGAATGAAGTCCAAGCTTGCTAGCTAGAAAGAAATGTTGCTGTGCACCAAGAGCCTTTGTCATGATGTCAGCCAACTGCAAACTGGAGCATACATGAGTAGGAGTCAGAAAACCTTCCTGTACTTTG